>BQNB010002338.1:18406-95906 GCA_026074375.1 Tanacetum coccineum
AAAATTAGGCGTTAATCTAGTAATTAATACCTAGATAAAAGATTATTTCCAAAATAAACCAACGTTGTGAGAAAATAGTTTATTAGACGGGGATTAATTCATCGATAAAAACTTGCATTCACACTTAAGGAACTTTTCATCTCACTTGACAAGCATATTCATTTTATATATATTTTAGATCTTTTTGTTCAGTTTTATATTGCTTAGTTTTAATTTAGCTTATTAATATATCATCAGCATAAAAACAAACCAAAAATCTTTAATAATCAAGCATCAAATTTAAAACATTAACGTGAATCTCAAATTCAATTCTCACCGTGAACACGACATCCAGAAGATTAATTATTATTTTTCCTAAAGTAATTCTTACATCTAACGGGAGATACTTTACTATTACTTCGACACGTTCTCACGAACGCTATCATTAGTCGTATCTCATCCTCATCTTTTTCTCCTTCACTCTCTTTGCTAGCTGATTCTTCCATATTTACTTTTTCATGCCTGCCAGATTTTTGGTTTTCCCCGTGCACTTCATCTTTTGTTTTGGACTTTTTCTTTTCAGGTTCTTCAGATTCAACCTCTCCAAGCTTTCTCTTGTTGGTTATTTTTGGCTTTCCCTCAGCATATTTATTTTGGTTATTATCTTTCTCTTGTTTTTCTTTCTTCTTTGCTTCTAACATTCTTTTCTTTTCAAGTTGCTCTTCTTTCTTTTTCCTTTTTGCTTCTTCACGCATTTCTGATAAGCTTTCAGCAACTGTTTTTGTGACACATGCATCAAATTTTGTATATGTTAATATAATATCATATATGCTTTAACAAGTAAAATATTATCATTACAGATGAGGTGGTTTTACATGTTACATCATAAGTGATACTAAGAGTAGAAATGTACCTTTATCAGCTTGTTTTTTCTTCGATCTTGTAGATGTGTTCAAGAACGGCATTGTTTGTATCTTGTTAAAAACTTCATCTACATCATCGGTTTCTTCGGCATCCTCTTCATTATCTACAATTTTACAAAATATATTAATAATCGTATTTGATATACAATAAAAACAGCTGAGAAGTTTATATCAAATAAATTTACCTTCTGTTTCTTCTACATGTTTTTGTTTAGATACTTTCTTGATAGATTTTTGCTTTTCGGCTTTAGCTTGAGCAGCTTTTTTGTCTTCTTTCTTTTTTGCTTGTTCATCAGCTTGCTTCCTTGCTTGTTCTTCTGTCTATTTCGCTTCTTCTTCAGCTGCTTTCTTTGTAGCTTCTAGTTTAGCTAATAATTCTTCCTTAGATTTAGCAGCGGCATCATCATTTTCTTGGACATCCTTTTCGGCATTTTATTCATTATATTTATAAGCTAGAATATTTTGAAATAAGATTTGAAAAACCACAAACCACTTGTACAAATAAGCTAGTAACATTAAAGAGAAGAAAGTTTCAATCTTTTGTAGAAAATAAACACCAACCAACAAAATCCATAGCTTTTGGATTATGAATAAGCCCCGAAAAGCTTGAATAAGCTTCGAACAACACCCTAAAATGCAAACCATCATCCTAAAATGCTTCTAGGCTCTGATGCCAATTGTTACCCACGAAGATTCTAGCGTAAAACACATGATCCGGAGGTCGGGGAGGATAAAAGAAATAGAGAACCATATTATTAAGAGAGAAAAGTAGAGAGGGAAAGATGTGTGTGTTTTCTAGAGAGAAACACACACACTTTATGAAATACAAATGATTATCCTCACCTTCCTATGGAAGTATAGGAGGGGTATTTATAGGCTAAGTGACACAATACTATCCTAACTTGTCATTATTAGTCGCTACGTGTCACGCCTAAGGTAAACTAATGTAATTCCGTATCAGTCGACATATTTTAAGGCTAACAATATTCCTCTAATATGTGGACATACGAAATTACTTACAATGTTCCTATCAAGTATAATTACAGTTAAATAAAGTCTTCCAAAGTGCTTCCAAAGCTGAAGTTGTCTTCTGAGTTCTCCTGGACTTGAAACTTGTATTCCAGCTTGGATCTTCATTGTCTTTACTTGATTTGGAACCATTGTAGTATGCATGAGTTAGATTAAATTCGACCCAATTCATGCAGCATGACTTGAAAAGCTTTCTTCATAGACTCCTTTTTGGCAAAGTTTCTGAATAAGCTTCCCCCCAAACCAACATCCCTATCTTGAGCAGATTCTGAAACTTTTATGTAGCTTAAACCATCTTCTATATGTCATTAATGTGCACAGCCGAATTTTGTAGAAGAAAATCCACACCAAGTAGTACTACTTCATGTCCTATTTTGGGGGTCTAGTGAATTTCGTTTGGGGGTACATGCGAGAAATCAGCAACAATTCTTCTCACGTATGTAGTATACTTCACAAACCATACTAAGTAAAGTAGTATACACTACTTCCCCCTGGAAGTTGACATGGTAACCAAAGTACATGATTTTCCCCTATGATGGTTGCGAACTCTCAGAAGCATCATTGTCGTATACGTCCATATACTCGAGAAGTTCTTGTCTTAAGTGCAAATCGTGAAAGGTTATGAATGTCGTCAAAGAACTTTGAAAATTTTGCTTAGACTGTGAAGTACCATTGTCTTGGAATAGCACAATAATGTCCTGTGAGAATTGCTGATTGCATCTCAACCTTTAAACTCTTTGGCTAACTTACCAACCTCGTATTCTGTCGGCTATTGTTGACCACAGGGTGGTTGAAGTAAAAACCCTGATATACCAAACTTGAAAATGAAGTAAAAACCCCCAAATTTTGTTACTGTAAGCTTGCACATTGTAGAATTGAAGAACGGTGCAGAGGATAAATTTCTAATTACCCTATACACCACTCAACTAAGTATAAGAAAATGTACAATACCTCTATGAAAAAATCCACATCAGCATCTTGCTTGGTGAAACTTAACATAATAACGTAACACCATATAAGTGGAAAGCTCTAACCCGTAAAGAACTACAATGTAACACCTTACAAATCGGTATACAACTATTATAAATCCAAGTCTCAAACATACTGTAAACGTCAAGCTAGTTATCAATCGAATGATTTGTGAATTGAAGAAAAGGTGTAGAAGGAGTAGAAGAAGTCTCGATTAGGAAAAAATGATGAAATAAGTAGACGCCTTCGTGAAACCCACTTCAATCTCAAATAAGGGATACCAAATCAACTCCGTGATCACATGACATTAAAATCCAAATTCCATAGCCGTTTTGACGTTTTAGTGATTTTTAATGATCGTTTTCGCATTAAGTGTTGTGTTTGCTTAGTTGTTGTGGAAGGTTTTTAAGTTTGGTTCTTGACGAAATTAAGTGAAACTGGTATAAATCGCCCAAGGAAATTTGGTATAAATCACCTGGATTAACACTGGTATAAATCTCCTATGCTTGATGTGTATAAATCTCTTAAGCAAAACTAATGCGTATAAATCACTTAGGCTTAATATGTTGCGTATAAATCGCTTAGGCTTAATCTGATACGTATAAATCGCTTAGGCTTAATCTGATGCGTATAAATCGCTTAGGATTAATCTGATGCGTATAAATCGCTTAGGCTTAATCTGATGCGTATAAATCGCTTAGGCTTAATCCCCTCCTTACACCTCATTGACCGTACATTCCTCTCACGCACCCCCCCAATTCTGACGTTTCCTTTCCCCCACCCCATCCCCCCCCATTCAACCACTTCATTTCCACACATCTTCCCCTTCTCCTTTTTTATCATCCCCCCTCTTCATCATCCTATCCACTTCCCTCATTTTGTAAACAAATAACAATTCACAAAGCTATTATAAATTTCGTTTAATAGCTAAGATTAACCAAACCCAATATCAACATTAACTTCGCATTGTTTTTGTTAAAGCCACGTTGAACTAAAAATTCACCATCCCAAAAACAAAAAGTTGCAATACTTGGCCTAAGGGTTTGAGTTATGAACTGCCTTCATCTGAGATATTGGCCCACTCCTAAAAAATAGAACACGGCCCAAAAATTAAGGATATAAAAGGCACTAAATCCCTAATATCTCTCACAGTATAACCCTAATCTCATTTTACAACTACCTACCACTTGAGTCTTCTCTCCTATCTTATCTCTCAAACGCAGATCCAACTCTTTTCTGACACATGAAACTTAAATCGATCCATGTCTCCACTCTTTACAGTCAAAACACAAACCCAATCACCCAAACATCATACCCTACACGAGGAAATATCAAACCGTTTGGGTTTCGACAATGAAAAGTTAAGCTTCAAGATCTTGATAAAAGGTCTCGGGTAAGGTTGAGTGTTTTGAATTTCAATCGAAACAAAGAATAGTTTTAACAGATTTGTTATAACTCTTCTTTAATTTCATAAATTAAAAAAAAGGTTGTGTAACCTAACAAGGATCAATGATGATGTTTGTTTCGTCTTATTAATCTTTAAAAGGTCATTGTAATTATGGAATAACACGAAACAAATCTGAGATTAATTTATTTATTACGTTTCAAGTATTTGTGAGGTGGAGATGATGTGAGTTGTTTGGGTCTGTTGGATTTGATGGTGATGTTGTAGTAATTATTGAGAAGTTGTTGATGTTGTTGATTGAGGTTTGCTTCATGGTTAATTAAACATGAGTATGTCTGTTATTCATTTTCCATTTTGTTGACCTTGATTCAATTATAACAGACTCAGTGAGTTGACCCGATCAACTCAGTAAATACCGAGTCGACTCGGTTTGAGATTGTGATAGATCGGTTCTTAAAGAGAGCATGATAGATCGGTTCGCATAGATAGGTTTAGTAGTTTGGTTATGTAGTTCGGTTCTCACTGAGTTCCAATAGATCGGTTCCAAAGATTTCAATAGATCGGTTGAACAAAAAACTTGTAGATCGGTTCCACACCAAGCCAACAAGTACTATCGTCCTTGTCTTTGTCTTCTTCAAAAACTAATAAAAAACTGTGTAGACAGCAAAATTGTGGCATCTTTTTTTTTTTATGAGATTCTCGTTTCTAAACCAGGACAAAAAATAAAGCTTTTAAAAACGTTGTTTAGACCAGGAAAATAGGCTACGAATGAAGCTTTTCACCAACATATGCATGTCCAAAAAACTTATGAATTAAGCTGTTTTCACCGTAAGAAACAAAACCACACACACCCTTTAAAAAGGACCACGAACCCAGAAAAACTCAAAATAAGAATCCAATATGCTATTTGGTTGCCAAAAAAGGTAGTAAAACCATGGGACAAAAAGTTTTTTTAAATAGTGAAATTCGGGTTATTCGGGTCAACCCGAGAACCGAACCGAATTCGAATTCGGTTTTCGGTTCGGTTGAATTCTAGTTCGGTTCAGTTCGTTTTTCGGGTTGACCCAAAAAAAAATTAACCGAACTAACCGAATAACCCGATAACCGAACCGATCAACACCCCTAAGTTTAGGTTCGCAGTAAATCCAGGCCGAGACACGTGTGGAGCTATTGGATTTGCTCGAGCTAAATTTGGCCGAACTAAAACAGTCATTCACATGGTCACTTGTATGTGACTAACTGAACGGGGCTTATGATCCATTGGTCTATTCCTTTTTTAACTTTTCATGAACATGATAACAAATAGTTTGGATGTTTAATGATCATATATGTACATAAGGAACCCCTCACTTATGCTGCACATATGATATTCCCTTTTTTATATCCCGACATGGTGTAAGAATAAAATAAATCGCGTAAAAATTTTACCTGTCACCATATGCAACAAGTTAAAGAGTATGATTTTCAACCATAGTTAAAGAGCATCAACAACTTACAGAGCTTAAAACCTCTGTGAAGTCAAACCATATGAACAGCATTTACACAGTAGGGGAACTAGTTCCGGTGTAGTAGAATAATACTTCAACTCTTTGAATGCATAATGTATCATGCTTAATAACCCGACAAAAGATAGCAGATAATAACTTTAGATTGAGCGTGATATCCCAAAACTTGACGCCAACGAGTCATTGTGAGCTTGAGCTATAGCCAGAGCAGTTTCTGAAACTATGTCTTTCATCTGTGATATCTTTGAAACTGTGAACTCTTTATACTTTGAGACAGAATCAATCAATACCAAGAGCTCATGAGCACGCATCTGAACTTCTTCCTTGCTTCGAAGGATTGTTTCCTGCAACGCCTCTTTGGCATTCTTCGCAAATATACATATAGTCCGTTAAAGTGCGATAGAAACAGTTGAGCAATAACCCAATATGAATGCACAGTTCAAATTCAAAATCAATCATTTGCTGATTAGTACATAAATTTATATCATTCATATGGCTCCACTGCACTCGCTTATAACAAGTGTCCATTTCGGCCTATTGACATGTTATTGTAAGAGTAAATAAAAAAAAAAGTCAAACACATGGTTGGTGAAAATAATGGAATCATCCCACCTCGATACTATTTGCATAGAGGGTCCCTGATTGAACTCTTTGCTTTCAAGTTTGATACCTCACCAGTTAGTCAGTTACCCTTTTGGCACCAAAAGTGAAATTAATTACGTACTTGGGAGACCAAGCGTGAAAGTAACCAGGGCAATAATAGACCATTTATCCAAATACAATCGAGGAGTGTGGATTTCAGTTATTTTTACTAAACCACAGGAGCGACTTATGCGATTTAAGAGTTTGTTTCACTATACCACTGGTACAATATATGCATTTTACTCTAATTCTGACGATGAAATTTTGGAATTATAACTGGCACACTAGATATTTATTACCAACAGGTCTCTGCAGTTCCGTCCAATGCGACCCAACATGTTCCAACCCATATCAAAAAAGATTTGTTTCAACCTATATCAGTTTTGACCAGTTACCCCACCATCGGGCCACCCCTAGGTATTCTGGTTAACCATCCATTTTAATTTAATAATGCCAAACCAAACCCATATCATTTGGTATAAAATTAGCAATTCATTTGATTCAATCTCAATAAAGAAAAAGTTTCAAGTTGATTCCCTTGCATATAGGGAAAAAGGAATATTACCTCAAGAAATTCACGAGCTTCCTGTTCAACAAGTTCAACATTATGAGACTCAGCTTCAAATTTCTTTTGCAACTGCCTAGCCTCCATTTCACGCCTGGAGATATAATCTTGTGTTTCTTTTTGTATCGCATTTATTTGAGAGTTTAACTGACCAAACATTCAGCAAAGCATTGTTCAGTAAGGAATAATAAATGAATGGCTAAACATTTTGTTAAACACATCATATGTAAAAGTAATCTAAATTTCAATCAAGCCAACAAAAACAAATTGACAATAATCGTACCCCATTGAGGGGGTTTAATGTCAAACATTATTGTATTCACCCGCCCTTAAAGAATCGAAGCAATTGTCGTGTACGATCATTTGATGCGACACTCTTAAAAGCATACATCCAAGGGTTCCACTATAATAAATAATTACCATGTTTGTAAGAAAATGGTAATTTTGCTATAGGTACAAGAGAATCAAAATATATGAAGTTTCTAGGTTCTAGAACAAAACTACTAGGCTAACACAAGAATCATGATATTTCATGGAAGTCTATCTAATACATCATGGTAAGCAAAGCACTGTTCTTGAGGATTCCTTAAAAAATGTTTTGTATGTGATGCAATACAAGATGTGAGGCATGTTTAGAAGACATTCAGGTACAGTTATCGCTTCTTATAGTTTTTTATGGGTTTCAAATTTCCTTATATGCCAACCTCAGCTAGAATAAGATAAAGGGCATGTTAAGGTTGACATTGGCAGCATACCCAATACAAACTACCATGTCGAAATTTAAGTGGTTAAAATGATCCCAGTGATCCCTGTCAAGTTAATGCAGTAAATTACAGAGCTTATAATCCTGTTTGTTAAGCACTTAACTACACTAGGCATGGAGACCACTATGACCTATGATTTTCAATATAATATTTTTATGGAGCAAAAATAATTATCACTTTGATATCGACCCCTATCAGTCCAATAATAGAATTAATGTTTTTGCTAAAGGGGTGTTAATTTTGTTACAAAAGTACTTATATCATCTTAAGCCTAGTTCAATTCACAGTTTTAGAAGTTGGTTGAAAAGTCTGATTTTCTCTATTACACCTAAACATGATCTTCTACTCAATCACTTGCTATTTCACTGCATCGATCATCTATGTTTAATTTTGCAGTGTGCGCACAACCATTCTCTCGTTACTCTATTTCAATTTCTTGTTTTTTTGCCAATCGCAACTCGATTGAGTAGTTGATTTTTATGAGCAAATTACTGCCAGAATACTTAAATTCAGTATGTTTGTGATCTTTAATTTATAGACCCCATTGGTATATATACTCTCATCAAATATGACCAAGATTTTAGACATGTGATAAGTAATAACATGGTTCACATTGTAGTTAAAGGCGAAAGTGAAACTGAGCCGATTTACCTACATAGGGACTAATGGGAGGTGCAAAAAGACAAGGGTCACATTGAACTAACCTAGTTACATTTTGCAGATGATGTGTATAAAAACAAAGTACTATTTGAGCATGGTATCCTTATAAGGGTTGTTGATCCATACTTTTAAAGCAACTTAAGGTAATTGTATGTATACTCATAACAATGTCACGACCATGACTTATACTAACAGCAAAACATCGAATAGGTTTACTATTTATTCTCAATATGTAATGTTGCATATTAAGCTTGCGTTTTGGTAGATATACTTTCTATCTTTTACAACTAACATCATGCTTACACTATCACAAAAGCTAGTCCTATAGGTACTTCATATGTGTACAGTGTACCTGGCATAATACCGTCTAAAACAAAAAAAAATTAATTGTAAATTCTTCTATGAACAAAACTTACAACCCCTTATTCTATGAACCAATTTCTTTTATGATAGTGAGACTTACTTGATCAATCTGTGACTGAAGTATGGCAATACGATTTTCTTTTGCCTTGATCTTTGCAGAAATGTCACTAGATACTTGCTGAAGATGAACCTTGCTTTCCAGATTATCCAATTTCGTTCTCTTTACTTCCTCTATGGAAGATTTGAGTACAGGCTTGAATGCTGATTTGAAATCCCCAAGCACCTCAACAAGTGTTGAACCTTTGGCGTTCAGCTCATACTGGAAACCAGTTCCCAGTTTCAACCTATACACTCGGAGAAGGAAACCAGAAATATGATAAGAAAGCGATCTCAAGTTAAATTCATCCAAATCAAATACTCAAATTAGAACGTGCCAGATAAACATAGAGAACATGCAACAACCAGACCCGATTAACAAGAATTACTCATCCCTGTTGCAAGAACAATGCACGTAACTCGATCTCATGCCAAATCTAAGGATAAGTAGGCCTGGCACTTTTATTGCCACTGACACCCAACGAAATTGGATTAGGACTGTAGTAGGTGATTTGGTGCAAGGAAGGATGATAGTAACCAGATTCGATAAAGAAATAAAGATAACAAACGTACAAGATAAATGGTTTGTACTAACGAGATAACCCAACCCCCAATGCGTATGCAAGAAATTGACAAAGAAATAGCGATTTATGATCGTGTATAACCTTAGTTGGTTCTACCAAAAAATGCAGGTTCAATGTAACAAGACTGAGCTAGATGATGCTACCCAATCACTAGCAATTGGCAGTGCTCATAGCGCATGTTATATCATAACATGATAGGAGTATAAGACAACTGGAAAAGGCTTGTCAGCAAAAATCCATGATATATTCAAAAAGAATTCTGGTCTGTCAGTTTTTCAACACTTGATTAAACGTTCATAACGAAGTAAAATAAATGATATTCTTTTTTTTTTGGGTAACCATGGTTTCCAACCTTTTGGCCGACTAATCCACGGGGTTTGAACCCACCGCCACACAGACTCAAACCAGGTAAAACCCTCCTTTTCAGAAGGTTGGTGTGGCCACTACAAGGTTGTTTGCACCTAGCAGGAATTGAACTTGGGACCTCACACATTTTAGAGTGATAGTCGCAAGCCCTTTTGCAACTTGGCCTTACTAAAACGAAGTTGTGCCAAAGTTGTAAGGCCGTAAATGTAAAACTGGGTATATTCTTTTATTGTTTATATTCTTAAAGCTTTCATTGTGGGTGGGTTCTTTCTGTTTTGCTCCTTGCAGTCATCTGCAACTTCTCCTCACATTCTAGAATTATGTTATTTTAAAGATCAAGTACAAACAGTCTTCATGAATGAGAGCCCTGTATGTTGCACGGAGAAAGACACGTCATTTATCTATATTAAAGCAGTATCCACCACATGCATACATGTTCTTGTACAGGGATGCTCCACAACACTTCCCCCACGAGAGTATACTCATTGTACCATCATAATCAGAATCGCATTATACAAACACCAAAACCTCATAACTGTTAATTTATTTTGCAGTAATTAGATACTTTAGAATTAGGATGCACATCCAAATATACCGATAAAAGACCGTAATTCTCCATTCAAACAGATTGCGGACAGAGCATGCATCTATACATACCTCTGTTAACAAACAGCAGTTATTCATAAATCTTAGCAAACAGGCCTTATGACTCTACTTACCTTATTAAGGTCAGATCACATCCTCATTTGGACAGCTCCCATAAAAAGCTCATTATTACTACTTTAAAGTGCCATAATCAGATACTCGGTACTATGATGCATATCCAAACACCCCTATAACTGACAGTAATTTTCCATTAACACTGATTGCGGACAAAGCATGCATCCATACACACCACAAACAGCAGTTATTCATAAACCATTATGGACCTCTCTAGAAAAAAGAAAATTGTGGTTTGGGACGATCTGAGGACTGCATTTACAGGCTTACTAGCCACCTTTAATAGATCTTTAATTCTACTCCATTTTCACATACTATTGATAAGAACCAGACAGAATTATTGAATAACATTAACTAACAACTACTGGACTGTCGCTCCCGAAGATAGTTAATCTAAACCTAGAATCATGCCAAATCAAATCGAGCATGAAAACGATCACATGTACCCCTCTACCTCATGCATCTAATCATAGTACTAGGGTATGCAAGATCAGATTATGTGAAGTCGGCAGTAAAATAAATAACAAACATTTTGCACCTTTTTTAATTTCTACAAGTGCTATTAAATAGGTACTGGGATTAGCTGATTGCATTCAAGTTGAGCGCCTCGAGCTCCTTCCACTTTGTGCAATAACGGCATTAGATCCAACATTCTCCTCCAACTTATTCCTCCTCAATCTCAAGCCTCTCCACATATCTCTACTCCTCGCCCGGGGGGGGGGGGCCGCCATGCAACTCCCGTTTCATCCTCTCAGCATCCCTCATATTAAAACCCTGCTCCTCCACCTTCCTCTTCAACTCCTCATTTTCCGCAGAAATCATATTCCTTTCCTCCACTTTAACCGCCAATTGCTTCTCTTTTTCCTCCATCTGCTTCTCAACTTTTGCCTCGTGATCCCGCAACTGCTCAATTAAAGCATTAAACTTGTTGACATCTTTTTTCCAATAGACTCTTCTCCTCCTCCTTTACTTCCCTTAGCGATGGCCCGGACCTCATCGCCTCCAGTTTTCCCTGCAACTCCTTAACATTTTCTTCCTTGGCATTTATCTTATCCTTCACCGTATTCAACTCCTATCAACATTCCAAAAAACAACAAATCAGCCTCTAATTATAATCAAATTACTCCCTCCGTCCCAAACTAACATTCTACCCGACTAAAACACACATTTTAAGAAAAGTATAATTATTACAGCGTTAATTTGGCATAGGATGACATTTTACTCTTTGACGAGCATTGAATGGTGTTTTTTAAGTTAATTTTGCAGGCTTAACTGTATGTTTACTATGTTTCTAATACATTCTGACGAAATATACATACCAATTGAAACTTGTGGGTAAAAGTGGCATCCTCCATATCAACGGCAGCATCATCGCCGGCAATATAATGCAAATAGCTAGTCAAGCAATAATCAAACATACTATCATTGGAAATGACATTAGTAGGATTAACAACATGTTCGTTATAAAACGCCAATTGAACGAGCCAATGCATAACATCCAAAACACTACAAAAGGAATGAAGAGTGCCAGGGGCTAATAACACGGACTTATTAAACTTAACAGGAGAATTAAAAAACTTCAAAACGAGAAGCAAATCATCTTCGAGCTTATTAGAAAGCGGATAATCGAGACGCGAGAGGACGAATTTAAGAGTTTCGGAGATGTCTTTGTTGGAAGGTAAGGGTCTGAGTTTTAAAGAGTTGATGTGGAATTGATTTAAAGATAGGTAATTATTAATTGTTGAAATTGCGTGTTTTTTATATGATCTATCTGTTATTATTATTTGGTTGTTATTTGTGTTTTGACGGTGGGCGGAGGAGGGGCGTGATGAGGCGAAACTGGTGTCGGAGAGTACGGAGTCTCGGCGGGAGGTGGTGGAGGAGTAGTGTTGGTGTTGGGGTGGTGTAACAGTGGTCTGCCGTGGGGCGTTTGGATGGTGGGCGGCGTCCGGTGGGGCCTCTCATGGTGGTTTTGGGAAATGGGTTTTTTTTTTATCTTGTTTCCCGCCTTTATATTGCGAAAGTTTTTAGAGTAAACTGCAAAAATCATCCCTGTGGTTTGTAGTTTGTGACATGAATCATCCCTGGCCGATACTATTGACACTAATCATCCCTGAGTGGTGAAACGTTCGGCAAAAATCGTCCCTAAAAGGATGATTTTTGCAAAACTTTTTGCAAAAATCATCTCCAATAAGGATGATTTTTGTCGGACATTTGGCCACTTAGGGATGATTAGTGACAATAGTATCGGCTAGGGATGATTAGTGCCACAAACTTCAAACCACAGGGATAATTTTTGCAGTTTACTCAAGTTTTTATGTGAGAAATATTGTATATCCACTTAGCACACTTCATCTATAAATGATCGTTTAAACTAGACCTGCCAATTTAGACCCAAACGAAAACTACACCTGCTCGAGCGGTAACTTGTATTTTATGTTAGTCTAACAAATCCATTGAACCGAGTTTACTTTTTTTAGGGAAGCATGGTTCGTTTTGATTTGGTTTTTAGGAAAAATCGAAACCTAACCGAAAATATCTGGTTTTTACTTTTTAGAAACCGTTTGGTTTCGGTTTATTCTAGGTTTCGTGTTACGGTTTATTCTATGCAATCCAAACCGTATTTTTACAGATTACGTCAGTGTGGTTCATTTTTTTTTCATCTCATACCATTGAAATTGAAATTTTGGTACTTTAGTTGTGCTTTGGGTGATTCAGATTTCTTTCTTTTAGTTGTTTAACGCTGCTAATTTCATAAGAAGCCTTTTATGTCTGTTAATTTTGTGCAGCTTTTCTGATAATTCAGATTTGTTTGGGTTAGTATTTTAGTTTTAATTTCACAAAAATTAAAATGAAGAAAATATGGGTTTATGTTCTTGACAAATTTTTAAAAATAATTAGAAATTCAAAAGAAAATTAAAGTGGGGAGAAGACGAGGGTATATTGGTCATTTAGCATACCTTTGACCATATTTAACGAGAAAATTTGACGAACGTTAGCAATCATGGCATAGAGGGCAAAAAAATGAACCACAGTGACGTAATTTGCAACAACAACAAAATTGAATGGCATACATTGCAAATTTTGGAAACCACAAGAACATTTTTGTAGTTTACCCAATTTAATAATATACCTTCAATTAAATTCTGATATTTTCATTATTTTCTGATTCACCCCGTTTAGTAACTTTTTTGCAATTGTTACAATTGAACATTAAATGTTGCGTTATGAGTCACATCATAAATTGACAAGTTAATCTTAGAAACTTACAAGTTACGACCACATAAAAGTTGCAAAATTATTCATTTGTCTATGCTTTACGCGAACATTGTGAGATGTCGTAAAGGTTTTATTAAACTTTAAAGGATCCAACAATATATATGCCATGTATAGGCTATTTGATCACTAAAAAGGGTTATAGCTGAGTGAACTGTCAACTAAAATGCTTAATTGGTCCGGAAGTAAGTAAATGACCTCTTACATTCGTACCGATGTTAATGGTTAATACTTATTATTGTTGTTTATAGTTTTCGTTTGATATTGGTGTTTATTAAGTTTATTTAACAACAAGGGGAGTTTGTTTTAAACGAATATCAACGTAAATGCAAAAAAAAAATGTTAATTCGGTGTAAACTTATATGATGGGATAACCTATTTATTTACTTGGGGTGCACTACTATTTAATATATGCTAGTTGATACGGATTCGTATACGAGTGGGTAAAAAGGATAAACCTAGGCGTAACCCTAGCGGCAATCGTTCTTGGCCAACCAAGTAACAATCGACGGCGTTGTTCTCCGGCCAACCGAATGAACAAGAAACAAAACTGTTTCGAGAGAAATTCTTTATTCAATTCTTAAAAAACATCCCTTAATACAAAGAATAGTCTCGATATTTATAGGACAATAAGAATCAATCTAAATATAGATTGATTTAACTTTCCTATTCCTAAACATGTAATTAATTGTAAATTAAATGTTTTCGTAACAGCTTTTATTGACTACGCATATTTGACTTTGACTAAAATAAATAACTTGGAAGTTTCGGTTGGATTGGATCTTCAAAACATTTAGCCGACCCTAGCCACTTTCAGTGGGCTCAGCTTGGGTTGGGCTAAGTGGGCTTCCTCCTTGATCCGTATCATCCTCCCCCTCTAAAAAACGACTCGACCCCGAGTCATCATCAAAGTCAGCATCGGGCGTATACGGAGAGAGGTCAGCAACATTAAAAGTACTAGAAACACCATAGTGACCTGGCAATTCCACCTTGTACGCATTATCATTAATTTTCTTCAAGATACGATACAAAACGGACCAATCGATCGCCAGGGTTGAGTTTACCAAACGACCTGGGGAATACCGGGCATGTCTCAAATTATTCCCCACAAGATCCCATCTTCCAAAATACCTCCCTGCTATACGATGCGTTTTCGCACGATTTTGGTAATTGTAGATATATGAGCTTATATGAATTTGCTCGCGAACCTGTGCATGTAACTCTTTAATCTGGCGGGCACGCTCGTCCCCTTCGGCACTAACTGAACCATCATCCACCATAGGAGCCAAATCAAGAGGAGTAAAAGGATTGCGTCCATACACAACAAAGAATGGACTACGGCCCGTAGAGCTGTGATTGGACCGATTATATGTGAACTCAGCCTGGGTAAAGCAACATCCTACTGTATTCGGTTTATCACTGCCACCAAACAACCGAGTAAACTTCCAAACTTCTCTATATGTGTCACCTCGTTTGTCCATCCGTAGTTGAGGATGGTGTGAACTCCTAAAAATTAAGCATTAGCCCCCATCTGCTTCCCCCACCACCAATGTACGCCAGAAATGGCTAACAAACTTTAACGTCTCGGTCCAAAGTGATGGATCTCAGCACACCATGAAGCGCACTATTTCGTACAAAAATATCAGCTACCTGGAGCACAAAGTGTATTAGAACAGCCGGGATAATGAGCCATTTTGAGAAAATGGTCAACCACTACATGATGGAATCTTTCTTGGCGTTTGCGTTCAATGGCACGGCCCAAGGGACAAAATTTCAAAAAAAAAAAACTAACAGTCTATCCCAAGGACCATTCCGGCGAGTAGGTAAGGGAGTATAAAGACCCTGATTAGTGTGTTGCGTCTTGGCTATATGGCACACACGACAACGGTTAATAACTTTTTGCACATCTCTAGCCAATTTGGGCCAAAAAAATCGATCCCCCACCAAGGCGACTGTTTTTGCTCTTCCAAAATGACCAGTCAAGTGGCGCCCTGAGTGGCTCTCTAATATATTACCTCACTCGAAGAAGAACGGGAACATATAAACATGCCCCCTGTGATAGAAAACCATCCCGCCGCACAAAGTCACCGTAAAAATACCACCATGACATATTGCCCACAACTCTAAAAATCAGGATCATCCTGATACAAGGGTGCAAAAGGACAAACCCCGAAACCTGAAAAAAGAGGTAGAAGATAATAACGCTGGCGGCGCTCAAGCAACATCCACCGATTGGCTGATCCGGCTTTATGTCGTCATGAACAAAAGAAACAACCTAAAGCGTTTCCAACCCATTTGGCATGCCGGTGGTTTCACTTTACGGCTGTCCATTAATAAACTTGAGGGCTTCCTGGTCGAATACAGAAATAAACCTCAGCCCGATTATAGATAATGAAAACGCCGAATACTCGAGACTGCGAACAATGGCATAAAATTCTTTATCGTACGTAGCGATATACGCCGTCTCGTTATAATTGGAGTTATCTCAAATGAAAAAAGCAATAGGTTCCGCTTTAACTGACTGAGATCACCACCCATTCCGAGCCCCGAAGCATTCGCATGTCCCAACTTCAAGAATCGTGTTCATAGTTTTGCACGCCCAAAATGGGAGCTAGGAACAGCGTGTTTGAGCCGTTCGAAAGCGCCCTGATTTTGCTGTTGTATGCCACACAAATTTGCCTAACTTTTCAAACACTCCGTAATCGGCAACGATCATACTAAACCCTCAATCGAATGGAAACCACCGGCCGGTAAAATGTGACGCCAAACGATAAAGATGGCGCACTTCATGTAAAGGATGTAGGTTGCGGCCAGATTGTAATAGGCTGAGATTTTGTTATGTATCCATTCCGAATGCCCGTTCCTGAAATCAAATAACCCAAAAACATAACTTCATGAGTTAGAAAATGACATTTTTTCGTTTAGCAAATAGTTTCTGAGTGCGTAGAACCAAAAAAATTTCTCGGAGGTGGCGGAGATGTTCAGCTTCATTGTTGCTAAAGACCAAAATGTCGTCGAAATAAACGACGACACACCGACCGATAAACGGTTTAAAAATATGACCCAAAAACATAACTCCTTGATCCGTATCACTAGTTGTCTCTATGAAAATATGTTATGCCTTGATTGGTGAATATATGAAAGATATAACGATAATAGTGTAGTGCATTTGTCCAACTTTTACACCTTACAATAAATAGCCAATGCATTGGTCGAGCTCTTATAAATGACTACTATACATGTAAAATGCTTAATTGGTCATTATGAGGAAGTAAGTAAATGACATCTTACATTCATATCGGTGTTATTGGTTAATACTTATTATTGGTGTTTATAGTTTTCGTTTGATATTGTTGTTTATTTAAGTTTAATTAACAACGCGGGGGGAGGGGGTTGTTTTAAACGAATATCAACATAAATGCAAGAAAAGAAACAAAAAGAATTGTTAATTCGGTGTAAACTTATATGACGGGATAACCTAGGGTGCATTACTATTTAATACATGCTAGTTGTCTCTATAAAAACATGTTATGCCTGGATTGGTGAATATGAAAGATATAACAATGGTAGTGTAGTGCATTTTGTCCAACTCCTACACCCTATAACAAATAGCCACTGCATTAGTCCATCTCTTATAAATGACTACTATACATGTAATTATCCAACCCGTCTTGCAGTCCAACTTTCATTTGCAAACAAATCTACAAGGAACCAACACCAATATCATAAATTAGTGATATAACAATTGGAAAAACTAATGAAACTCAATAATATTTGTTTGTCCATGTCCAAATCATAATAAAAGATATTATCTTTCGAATTCAACAAGATTGCATTTTTTTCCAATATTTTGACGGTCTCTATCTATAGCAGCCAATAGATTAGTCGAGTACATCAGTAGATGTGTAGTTCTACACTAATAGTAATTTAAGGTTCAATTGGATGAGAATGATATTATTGTGAAATTTACAAAAAAAATCAACTATATCGTACCCAAGGTACTCCATGGTAGAAATCTTTGCCACCGTCCACATGTCGAACAATGCCAAAAAAATGGTTATCTTTATGCTTCGCTATGTCATTGTAATGAAACAATATTATGTGTTCATCCTAAATCCCACCTTCTCGGATTAATTTATAAGCATGACATGTGTGAGCCTGTGGCAAGAAAAAGTAATATAGAGTCAGTTTGAAATCAAATATGTTTCACAATGAATGCACGATCACAAAAAGTTCTACATATAACGCAAATTTATTCACCATATTGAATGGTCAAGTTTAGATTATCTAAATAAAATCCTAAACCCTTCGTTTTCATCATTGTTCGAAACACTCAATCTTTAGTGTAGAAACTAAAAAGACAAATGCAAAACTTAATTGAATTGATTATAAAACAAAGATAATACAATGAGTATTTATAGGACAAACAAAGGATGAAACCCTAAAAGCTAAATGGGTCATGGGCCTCTTATGGCTAAATGCTAACATATCATCGATAGTAAACAGTCAACGGTCAACGGTCAAATTAACATTAAACCTATATTAGCTAACATCCCCCCTCAAACTCACAATGCCACAGCAGTGAACATTAGGAGTTTGTCAAACACAAAATAAAATAAAACTGAAAAACAAACACGTAACTTCGGAGCGTCCTAGAGTGCAGACTCGGTGTTAGACGGAGTCTCATTCTGATGTAATCCAAACAGGTGCAGATTCAGACAAATGCAGAGAACAGATTCACATAGCAGATTCCCAGGCAGATGCAGACAAAACCGAGGAATCAAATGCATAACCAAGCAAAACCAAAACATGTTGTTGATGTCGGAGATGCTACACATACCTACTTAATACATAGTCGGATTAGTTAAGACTATAACATCACCATTCCCAACACCAATGCAAAACCAAAAACCAATACCAAATACCAATAGCAATATCATCGCAATACTAATATTAATGTCAATGCCAATGCCTTTAAATATAGGCAACCTAAAATCAGGTTAAACTTAACTCGATTAAAAGAGAAGACTTTCCTTATAACTGACTTATTCGTCAAACGGACTCGAATCAAATGAATCACCTTGAAAAAACATCAATTTACTAAGCATATATTCTATTACCAAACATCCCATATTGTCAAAGTAACTAAATAACTATTAAAGAAATCTAAAAATATCACAAATAAATCTCAAAATAAAACGCCTTCAAATAAACCAAGTTGTTAGTGCAAATATTACGGTATTTAATCTACACAATCTCGTTTGTTTTGTTGATGACAAACATGTAACTTGTAATACATAACGTAAATTGTACAAGTTACTCGTAATCATAGTTTGTCTCAATATACATCAACACGTCTCCACGTCTTGAGTCCTCGTATGTTACAACACAGGTTCGTACATGTTTGTTATGTTGCATTATGATCAAACCTCATTTCACATTTTGCACTTACAAGTAATTTTATAAATATGCATCACTATTCTCATACTTGCTAAAATACATTTTATTTTGATAAACACTCAACTAGACATTTTATTTAATAAAAGTTTACTTACACTTTTAAATATACAAGTTTACTTTTTTTACTTTAAGAAAATAAAAATGCATTTTACATACATCACCATAATCTTTTCATATCTAGGCAAGATCTTGAAAGATTTCATAAGATTTTGAGGTTTTTGATATACAAAATCCGGGTTTGCAAAACTATGTGCCAGTTCCATAGGCTTATAACAGCCGGTTCCATCCTGCAGATGGAACCGGTGGAACCGGGCTACAGTGCATGATTTTGCCTATAAATAGCAAGTCAAATCTTACTATTTCTCATCCTTTTCAAACACACACTCTCTCTAGTTTTTATAGTCATTTAGATCTGTAAGAACACACTCATTAATCACTTTCATTTGCATATGATCATAATGCTTTAACATTCATTTTGTTGTAAGCATACTTCTATGATGATCCACCAAAGCAAGCCATAGAGATCTTGCCATTTCTATCCACCACAAAGCATATGCATATGAAGATCTACAATATTAGAGATCTCATCACCTTCATTCATTTCAAGGCTTCCTATCAATAGGAGTTCATCTAGATTAGGCATTCAAATCCATTAGACACATTGTCTAGGATCATCATTGTAATAACATCGTTATCTTGTATCACTAATTCGATTAGATGGTTTATATGTTTGTGCCATAAAACACAAGGTTTGTTATGTCGGGCCATAAAACATAATGGATTTGGGTTGGTTCTACCTTGTGTGTAAGAACCCGGTATTTAGCTTTGTACCGGATAAAGTGTAAGCGATGATGGGTTGGTTCCACCGGTGTTAGGACTTGGCATTTAGCTTAGTACCGGATAATGTGTAAGCAACGTTGTGTAAGGTTTTCTCCGCCGAGAAGGGAGCTTGTTGATCTAGTGGAATAACTCTTGAGTTTGGTACTCGGGGAGTGGAGTAGGGCGGAGAGGAGCTTCGTGACCGAACCACTATAAATCATCGTGTCCTGTTTGCTCTCTATTTTATTTAATCGCTCTCTATTTATTTTATGCTTATGATGTGTTGTGTCTTGATGCTTATGATTGTGTTGTGACTACTTGCTTATTCTATACTTTCATTATTCATATGGTCAGAAACTATATTTGGTACTTTTCATATTATGTCGAGTTTGATCGGGTATTTGATACGAAAGTTTTTAGATTTTAAACGAAAACGTATTCACCCCCTTTATGTTTTCCACAATTGATATCAGAGTCACGTAGCTCTAGTTTTTAAAACCGAGTACGATCCATGTATCAAAATATTCGAAAAGCGGGACTTAATATGAAAAGAGTGTCGTTGTTTTATTCTTAGAAGTTTTAATTGTTGAATATCTTTGTAATACAAGCTTGAATAATGATTAAAATTTGCTATATAAGTTTGCCTTAAAGCCTACCAACATCTAAACCTTTTCGTCGGGTCTAAATATGTGTTTTTGAAAAAAATCGAGCAGACTGGAGGTTCCCTTTGCTAACAAAGCCGGTTCCCTTTTGAAAAGGAACCGGCGGACCCGGTTCTACAGAAGGCTTTTCAAAAAGTTTGTCAACTTCAAAAGCTCATAAAATACTAACCGTAACTCCGTACGAGTCGTGCCACCTATCGTTTCGAAGAGAATTGAATCTACTTTCTAATTAAATAGGTTAGAGGTATTGATTAAAGGTCTAAGTAAGTCAAATTTTCAAAATACTACAAGTTGTCCAAAATTTCAAGTTTCGTATTAACGTAGAAACTTAATCTTTTGAGTCGGGCAATTTAAGCTGTTATTCTTTGAACATTGATACACCCTCCTTTGAAATTAAAGTATTTTTGCCATTAAACAAGCTTGGTATACATCGTCTTATTCAACACAAGGCAAAAAGATTTTTTTTATGTATGATATGTTAAATGTCTAGTTGTTTTACTTTGCATTGTTTATGTATCTTGTTTATATGCTTATTTCTCATCATATTTAAGATTTTTTATTTGTGAAAGATATGTACCTTCCTTATCGTGTCTTTCGTACGCTTGTTTTTCAATTTAGGCTCTTAAAAATATTTATATGATTCTAAAAGGAGTGTTTAGGATAACTCCTAGCTTTGTCTAAAATGCATTTTCGTAAATGCTTTGGTAACTCATATTAGTAGAAATAATGATTATAATGTGTGATATGGCTACTTGTTCCCTTGTTTACATCTTTCATTTTTTGTTTGTTTGTTTTTAAAACATATGTTCTTGTTTGCCATGTTATTTTTTGATTTTATGTTTTCGCTCAATGGAGCTTTTTGCTAGGCCTCGTGCTCCTCATATAGCCATACATATCTTTCTTTGTATTTGCTATTTCATCTTCTCGCATAATCTCAATATATGTAATATGTGTGAAAACACATATCCGTTTTATGTCAGAAATTGCCCTAAAAAGACAAAATTGTGCTTAAAATGCTTTTATATTGCTTGTTTTGTCTTTGTGATTGTGTAGGTACAGATATTGCAAAAATCGCAAGAAAACGGTTAAAACCGGACAATCACGAACACGGGAACGGAAGAGCACACAAAGTGTAACACCCCTAAATAGGGTCGCAGCGGAATAAGTGTCTAGGGCGTGTTACTTCATAGATCAATAACACAAGATATATATAGAACGACCAAAAAGTCGTTTTAAAACCGATACATTGGATTTAACAAATATTTGATACAAAAAGCCCGAAGCTTTAACTTGTTCCTTATTATTATTACAAAGATACTGGTTCTCAACACATGAGTTTCCCAAAACATAATACAACCATATCTTTAGCATGACATCCCAAAACAAAATCACCAATGTATCCTTGGCACCTTATGCTTACTGATCTCCTAAAAAACATTGCTTTAAAACGTCAACAATAATGTTGGTGAATTCATAGGTTTGATAAATCATAATATGCAGGACCGCAAGACTTTTCCCGTGATAATGCAACACATGCAGACATCACAAAACCAGATTACATTTTCCTAAGCTCATGACACTGAAGCTCGACGATCTTTCTTGCAATAATAATGTATTGCAATTTCTGCCCGATTAGATGTTCAACCCGAAAACATCCCCAAATTCGACATGCTATACGTTCGTTCCCGGTGATAGCTAGTCACCCGAACGGGGAGGTCGTTTCCCCAAATAGATCTATTCATAACATTCGCGCTCACATAATGTAATTAACAACTACATCTATGCAATTGACAGTTCATGATAAAGGGCTCAACTTGGGTTATCGCTACTTAGGCAAACATGTAATCAATATAAAATATCACTTGGCGTTCCAATTTTATAAAACAAAAGCATGTTATCCCCACCCCATATTTATAATCAAAGAAAACGTAAAATGTGGGGCTATGAACTCACCTTGAGTTCTGATAATCCAAATATCGCAGATAAAGCGTCACGACAAAAGATCGAATGCAACCTAAATTATCATAGGTCGTATAAGCACTAATCGCTTTGATTAACTAAACATAATATACGGTCTATGTTAGTTACATCATACTATCGTTCGGGCTATCATAATTAAGAGGTCATGTAGTGAACGTATGAGGAGCTAGGACACTTTAAATCGTAAATCCAGCAACTCGTCGATACGCCACCCCGAAGAGGCCTCATTATGAAACTCCCTAGTAATATAGTACTTTGATAACCACATATAATTCTATATAGCTCAATCACCAACTAATGGTTTTGGTAAAATTACGTTTAATAAGTAAAAACGTTTATAATTATCGTTGTAGTAAATATAGCATAACTTTTGCGTTTTAAGCCCGATTTTGACGTTTCTTATGCCCACGCTTTCGTATTAGGACGAGTTATCATAATTTGACATTTTCATATTTTTGACCCTCTGGTGAACAGTACTTTTTACTGTTCACATCAGTTATAAATTTATTTTTATAGTTTTAGTTATCGTAAAACCCGTAAACGTCATATTTTATTCGTTATAGCTCCGTTTTTAGTGATTCTTTCGAGCACGTTCTCGTTAATGAAAATTCTATCAATTTATGAGGTTTACAAAAATATAACTTTCTGTCATGAATAGTGTTTTACTGTTCATAGTTTATAAAATTATTTTTATAAACTTTTAACTATCGAATACTCGCGAAATTCATAACTTCTTCATTATTAATTGAAAAATCATGATTCTTATCATTTTGGAATCCTAAAAATATGTATTATTTGTTAAAAATACTAAACTAGCTGTTTTATATAGTTTTTATGAAAGTTATTTTATAAACCCTTTTTAATTAACGTATAACTCGTTTTTATCGTAACTTTTTCGTTATTTATCCGTTCGACAAGTTTCTTACCTTTTCGGAATCGTCGGGAGGCGTATTATTTTTATAAAAAGGTTATGCCTACTGTATGATGTCGAAATTAAAACACCCTTTTATTATCCAAGTGTATTCATTTATAAATAAAAACTTGTTTTATTATACTTTTAAACTTAGTAGTTTATTATAAAATTCCCTATAACTATTTTGACATATATGATACTTATACTAATGCCCATTAGTCCATATATTTTCCATTTGTCCAAGATTTACAAGTCATTTATATTACTTTTACTTGTAACATGTTAAATAACTTTATAATCCCTAATTTATACATAAACATGTTTATACTTAGATGACATGTTAACATACTTATACATCCATTATTCCATGATATATATAGCAACATGACATAAGAAAAAGTGTATGAATTCATAAAAATAAGTAAAAACTCTTTGTACATATTTAAAGGTCCTATGTGGTGATTTAGCTATAAGGAACATGTTAACACATAAAATCATGAAATGAAAAGTATAAAGGTATTTAGAAGACCTTAGGAAGGATGAATGTGATGAGAAATAAGTGCTAAACCCGAGTTTAGACCAAAGATCAAAGCTTGCACAATAAAAACCCTAGCTTCACTTTTCTTGATTAATACTTGAAAAAGGTAATCCAATGCTTGGAAACACCTTAGAATATCTTAGGATGGATGTGTATAGATGTGTATAGGTTGTATGAAATTTTGTATGGATTGTTTATAGGGGGCGGGGTTGAGCCGTGAGCTATGAGGAGCCAAGGGGAGTGATTTTTGTGATTCAAGGTTAAGTGTTTGATATATATGAGTTACTTGCATGCATATTAGTATTATATATGTGTTTAACTAGTCAAAAGGTGCAATAGGAGTCCAAGGAACATGTCCATGGTTTTAAGGATCTTGCTTTGGTCAAAGAAACATTCTTAGCTAGGTATTAATGAGTCAAGGATGTACAAATGCTAGTTGGTGATCTTTGTGAGCTATATGCCCCCTTTGACATCTATATTGGTCGAAATATATGAGTGGGGAGGGAGTACATGATGTATTTTTGATAATTACCAAATATCTTGTATTATTTACAAGTTACAAGATGTAGTTTTTAGTCATAAAGGTATAACTTCAAATGCATAAGTCTTGCTTTATTTTTCTTATGTACCTAGGTGTAAAGTAATATTAACTTGGATAAAGTTTAATAAAACTTGAGTATTGGGTACAATCGTGGGTATTTGTTGAGGCGTAGAAATATTTTTGTGGTTCCGGGTATGCTTAAACGTACTTTATCGCGAAACGAATATAATTTGCGTAACCGATAAAAATAAATGAACAATGACCATAATTATTCTCAAAATAATTATTTAATACTTGATTGATGCAAACGTTTAATTGATTGATGCCCGTTTACTGAAAACACAGGGTGTTATAGCTAACCTACAATACAGGCAAACAATTAAAACACACAACTGTGCAGGGTTACAATACGCCATATCCCAAACCCTAGGATACGCCATATGTAATCCTGCAAAAACAATTAAATGCTGGAAATTAAATACTAGAAATTTAAATAAACTGATAATGTCCAGACATGCATACACCGTATCCAGAGGGGTTTGATACGCTGTATAGCATGTCTGGGAAAACAGACAACAATAATAAATTAAATTCAAACAATTAAAGTGCAACAAACAATTTAAAAATAGTCAGGTGCTCCCGGGAAGCAACTTTTTTACAGAAAAGTCTTTAAGTTAGACTTGCCCCAATTTAATCCCATCCTTATAAAATAATTTAGGGTCGAACAGGATGCAAAATGGCAAATATAGATTCTTGATAAGATTTAAAAGCATCCTGTTGTTAAGATAACTAAAAGCCATGATATTAACATTTAGCTTTTGGATAAAAGTTTCAGTTTTGAAAAATTTATTAGGTGTATCATGACTTGTTTTCGAAAGCTTATTTGACCCTTGTGCATTGATTTTTATTACATCAGGTATTGGTGTGACAGACATATCCCCCAAAGGTTTTCGCAATATTGATTTTTAACATTATCATATGTCCCGTATCAATTTTTAAGATCATCGGATAAATAACGTTTAAAGCAAATAAATCATTAAAGAAAAACGTTTTGTTTTCCTTTTCAATACACATTACTGTGCACAATGATGTTTCACATCTTTCAAATAAATCATCGATATGTTAAGGATTAAAAGTAGGTTCAGTTAGAAATATATTATAACGTTAGAGCAATCATTGTAAACAATGGCTGGAAATTGGATTCTCAAAATCTTTAAAGCGGTCCTACAATCATTAGAATAACGGACTTAATGCTCAGGTGTTGGAAACAAAAGCATATTGACGTTATCATTTATCATCTTTAGAATCCGTTTTTCAAATTGTCCGACAGAAATTATTTATAGGAAAATGAATTTTCGACATAAATATTGTGTAATCTTCAACGTCGGATTCGTCAAAACGATATTCAATTCAAGTTAATTGTCGTTAAAGACTTACCGTAGGTTCACCAAAAAAAAAAAAAATGAGACGATACTTCATTCATGTTAACGCGTCCATTAAAGACTATAGCTGGAAATCGGTTCAAAAGATTCGAGGTGTGAACGTCTTCATCATCCAGATCTTTCCATACCTAGCAGTCTTCCAGTTTTACACCTTACTGCGCCAGACGAGATTGTTCTTCCTCAAGCCTAATATATTCTTCCTAGTGGATTGGGTTGTCCATTTAACCTAATAATTTTCTAGGAAAGAAATGGTCAAATAGACAGATACCCAATTCATAACCACAACAAAAATACGCTTATGAAGGTTTAGAGTCAAATAACGCTTATTGTTTTAAAAAAATTTATAACGCTATCCAGAATGAATATGCCAGTATTGAGTATTCGACTCAGAAATGTTGACAACAAGGCTGTAAGAATGCACACAAAAGACAACAATATGCAAAAATATACAATGCAAAAATAACACACCAAACAAGCACACAAATATGAAATTTAAACTAAACTAAGCTAATTATTGGTTAGAAATACTAATAAGAATAAAGATTAAACAATTCCCTCCCTGGCAGCGGTGCTAAAAACTTGATGTGCGGTGCGTGTAGGAGTTAATAATTGATTAATGCAAGTTTTTAAATTTAAATATAGCCACAAACCTAAAGACACACTCTAACATCGTGTACCCGGTCAAGATGTAGCTTCGCGGTAAGTAGGGTGTCGAACACTAAGAGCGAAAGTTAACCTAATATTCTATCAGTATTTTAATCTATCTAGATTAGTCTAATTACTTGTTAAACCTATGCTGTACATATTTAACTATGGTAGAGAGGTTTTCAGTCTAAAGACTAGCACAGGTTTGGTGGTGACAAAGATTAATTCCTAAAACACAATAAACACTCAAGGCATATAATCACGAAGCAAAGAAGCGATACAAGCCAAATAATAGAAAAATGTATTAACCATGTTAAATCTGATTACAAGTTGGTTTCTTTGTTTTAGTGCAATGGCTACTTATCTCAAGGTGGCATATCATTATTAAGACTTAGGCTGTACGTCTTCTTAAGACCAAATATGAACAATCCTGTAACGATCAACGTATCCGCAATAATGCTCCTCAAGTCCTAATTAAATCTATCATGGAAATTAAGGCAGTGGTGATCTTGGTTAAGTACCCTAGCCCGATCGGATTTACCCACTTATTGCTTGATTTTGTTTAATCACTCAGAGTCCACCACCCAAATCTAATACCTATTAATTAAGAATATGATTGCAGAATAATTATCGGGTCACCTGCCGGTCCTAACTAAGCTCATAATCAAAGGTAATACAGGTGTCATTTATGATCCTATTTGTTCGGAGCATATAAAAAATAACATCATGAGCTTTCCAGCTCTAGATCACGGGTTAGGGCTCACTAGACCCAGTGAATGATAGGTCGCATGTAACAAGCACATAAACAAGTACATAGGAGATAAACTAATTAAACAATCAATGATAAATTAAGCAAGCCCCCGAAAAAAAAAATTTTTGAAAAACAACCAAACATTTAAACTTTAATAACATTGGCTAATACCTAAAGTATTAGCCAACACAATCATTGTAAATTTACAACATGATCAACTACAATTGAAAAGCGAATGATTAAGAAAGTAAAGATTTACACGAGTCTTCTATAATGGAGTGGATTGGTGCTTGACCTGGGTGTACTCTATATCTTGGAAAATTCATCTTCAGTGAGTATGGTATAAAGAATATAATTTTTGCACACTGAAACTCGTATTTGAGCCTCGTATTTATAGTGTCTGAAAATTGCTCGATACGCCGTATAGAATTGACGGCATACGGCGTATTGGGGTAATTTCCTTTGAGTTGGGGCGATAAGATCAAATCATCCAAGATTAATTGCCCTTCAATCATATTAACTATTAATCTTTGATTGATGGCCATTTGGTGCATACGACGTATAGGTGATTGAGTGATACGCCAAATCGGGAATTGATCTTACGCGTATTCTTATGATGAGTTGGCGCTGATACGCCATATCTTCTTTTCTGCTAACGACGTAAATATTAGATACAGTTTTCATTCAATGTCTTCGTTTTAGAGCTTCCCAGAACTGCGCCCTTTTAGCTACGCACAACAACACATCAAGTTTTTGGCGCCGTTGCCGGGGAGTGAAGTTGTTTAATTCTTATTTATTAGTGTTTTAGTTTATTTTAGTTTAGTTTAGATTAATTTACATATTTGTGTATTTGTTTTGTGTGTTTGATTTATGCATTGTATATTTTTGCATAATATGTGTTTGTGTGGTTTTTTGCATTGTTACAGTCTATTGTAACTTTCTGAGTCGAATACTCAATACGGCGTATTCATTTTCTTAGATACAGCGTATAATTTTTTTTAAACCAATACAGCGTATTTTACTCTATCATCATTACGGCGTATTCAGTTCACTGAATACGGCGTATTAAGCTATTTGACAGTTTTCTTTCCTAGCAAATTTATTACAGGTTAAAATAGACGACCCCAACATTACTATGGAAGAGTATATCAGGCTTGAGGAAGAAAAGGCTCAAAACATGGTAAGGTGTTTAACTGGGAAACTACTAAGGATGGTAAGATCTGGTATGATGAAGACGTTCACGACCTCAGATCTGTTGAAACCGAATTCCCAGCTATAGCTTTTAATGACCAGATATCATCTAAAAAACACTTTCTTGTGAACCCAAGGTAAGTTCTCTTAACAATGAAATTGACTTTAGAGTTTCGTTCGATGGTTCCGACGATGAATATTACACAGTAATTTTTGACAAAAACTCATTTTCTTACAAAATAATTTATGTCAATGATTTGAAAACGGATTCGGAAAATGATAATGAAAAAGTCAATATGCCTTCGTTCCCATCACCCGAGCCTACGGTTAGTTGTTTAAATGATTTAAATTTCTTTAAAGATTTTGAGAATGAATTTCCAGCCATTGTTTACAATGATGCTCTAACATCTAAATTTGATTTCTCAACTAAACCAACTTTAAGCCCTCAACATATCGATGAATTTGATTTAAAAGATGAAACATCATTGTCCGATTGTGATGAAGATGAACAAAACATTTTAAACCTTAATGATCTATTTCCTTTTAACGTAATTTATCCCAATGATTCAAAATCGGATAAGGATAATGATGATGATAAAGTCGATATTGAACACTCTTCGGGGGATATGTCTATCAAACCATTACTTGTTTTAAAAAATACATATGTTGGTGCCTATGCACATGGGTCAAATAAGCTTTTGGAAACAAGTCATGATACATCTAATAATTTTTTCAAAACTAAAACTTTTATCAAGGGATTAAATTTTAATATCATGACTTGGAATCATCTTAACCAAGGGTTGTCATTCATTTTCCAAATCAAGAATTTGTATGTGCCATTTGGCATCCCGTTCGACCCCAAATTGTTTTATAAGGATAGGAGTAAATTGGGTCAAGTATAACTTAAAAACTTTTCTATAAACAAAAGTGCTTGCCGAGAGACAACCCGGAATGTATTTTCAATTTTTATCGAGTCTGTCTTCCCCAGACAGTCTATACGGCGTATCCAAACCCTATGGATACGGCGTATCGACTATCTGGACGTTATCCAGTCTTTATTTTTATCAAAGTCTATACGATGTATTCATTAAATGGATACAGCATACACAGGAATCAATACGGCGTATCCTGGGGAATGGATACGGCGTATCAACTTCCTGTACAGTTTTAGGTATTTATTTTGAGGCTAACCAAATGAATAAAAGGGGATAGAATTGCACTTGTTTTCCTATATTTTACACAGGACCTGGTGAAAGTAATATCGACGAATATTGGTGGAGAATTTACAAAACTGGAGATCTTGAAGTGTTGGAGTCTTGAAACTTCATGGCGGCTGTTTAACACAATCTTACTTAAAAAAACTCAACATGGAGAATCTACCGAACAAATATCAGGGGAGTTTCTCATTCTAATTCGTCTTAATTCTCGTATTTAATGTTTATTTATACAACGAGGACATTGTATAATTCAAGTAGGGGGATAGGAATTAGAATGATACTTGTCCTATTTTTCACATAAAATGCTTAAATTATGCTCAAATTTAAAGAAAAAATCAAGCATACTTTTATGAAATTACATCTTACATAACCCGCATACAATAACCCTTGTTAGATATTATGAGGATTTAACCTTATCCGTCTCTAAATGTTTACCCAAATTCCAAAAAAATATAAGTGTACCGATGATGTTGTAGACTTTAGAACTTGGCTTGGAATATATCTATTCAAGACCGCAGTGATAAGTACTATGGATTTAGATGGAGTAACTAGTTTAAATTGGTAAATTTTAGGATTACACCCAAATCGCCTTTACATGTTGCTTATTAACTAACTATACTGGTTATTTAACCCCCGTATAAACACTTTGTTTAGTCTTATTTTAAGAGTAAGATACCCATAGAACAACCCGTAGAGCCAATCCTTTAGGAACTACACCAATTATTTGTTTCGTTACACCTTTACACCTTAGCCTACCCTATTAGATTAAGTTTATTTTACAGTTGCTAGTTGCTTAAAGTGTAAAGTTTGTATTTCCTGAGTCTTCTGTCTATTTTGGTATGGTTGGAAGAAATTTGCACATTGCAAATGAGAATGTATATTAAAGTCAAAACTCATGTATTTTTACTACAATCGTATTTAATGGTACGTCCGAAGAACGAAGAATACCGAAGGAATTATCCAGAATTATTATGATCGTGAAGATGGTGAAACTACATCGAGTTTCGTGGTATAGTGTTAACAAAAAAATCAAAAATTTTTGAAATATTTGCAACAAAAAAGAGAAGAAAAAGTTTGAAGATAATCATTTCGTAACTACCGAAGGAATTATACGAAGGATCGATTATTCGTTGATACAAATCAACAATGTAGAGTATTGTACAAAGTGTAAGATATCGCCACTTGCCTTGTAAAGTATGTAAAGTATAGGATGATTGGGAAGTTGACCGTTACAAGAACGCCAACTTAGGTTGTTATTTTTGATCTATGATCAAGACTTTGTAAAGAGTTGTGTCTTAATCATGGTAACGGTTAGGAAAAGTGTCTAGCAACTTATACTTTAGGCTTAATCTATTTGTTTTTAGATTTTTATTTAACAACAATTTACTTCCCTCTCACCTGATGATTAGCAGCTGGTTTTACGCGAACGTAGATGTGATCGAGCGTTCATGTCTATTTCGTCGTTACAGCTATGTATGCATGTCTCAGCTGCCTCGTTGGTTTATGACTTTTTGTTAAAGTTAGAAGGTCCATACCCTATATCATTCTTCATCCTAACTGTTGGTTAAATTAGAATGCGGATGTGATCGAACACACATGTCTATTTTGTCGTTACGGCCATGTATGTGTGCTTCATCTGCCCTGTTGGAGTGGTACTTCTGGGGAAAGATTGTAGAATGATCAACCGTAAGTCATTCCATACAAAAACCCATATTTACCTTTATAAACTTGTTACTCCTTAGCTTTAGCGGTAGAGATGTGTATCCTTGCCAAGCTTATAATAGAATACTCGTCACGACAGAGCAATTGAGCGAACTAGTTAGATGTTACCACATAGATTAGTTGAGTGATTTGAGTATTTTCATCTTCCTATTGTTGGAGTATGCTCGTGTCATAATAACTAATTATATGGCTATACATGTGAGCCTATTGGGTCACACACATATACACTGAGGTACCATTTTATGTATCGTGTTTATTGTATTTACGGTATATAAATAACCTACGTAACTCGGGATCAGTATTGGGATTCTAATAAATAAGTAGTGTACTATATTTATTGGACTTAAAAAGTTTAAGAAAGCCCACAAACACCCATAAGGGTAGCCGACCTATAGAGGAGGAAAAGATGGATAAGATCAAGTTTTTATGGTAAATAAATATAAGATATTCTCTCATTAATTTGATTACAAATTTACCATAAATCTTCTCCTCTTTTCTCTCTATATAACATGGCACACAAACACATATAAAATAGGTGTTTTTGTTTTCTTGATCCAACTTTTGTATCTTGTTCATTCAAAGGTGTTTTACAAGGGTACGGGGTTAAGACTAACATCTATTTGGTATACAAGGAAGTGTAGTGTGGATACATCTTAGAAGTGATATCCATTGATCTCTTGGTTTAGTTGGAAGTGTTGTGTTAAGGTGAAGGTCACCATTTGATTCTACCGATTATGCTACATAGGTACTACTTTTCTTGTTTTAACTTTGATTAATCATATGACTCTATGGATCCGTTGATAGGTGCTTGTTCTGCTGCGTTTAATGTTTGTTAATATGACAATCTTTTAATTCAGCACCTATAGTGGTATCACAAGCCATGATATGATGTCATATAATCATCTTGTATGCGTAAAAATAGCTAAAAACACGTGTTTTTTAATAGAATCAAAAGGATAATTTCAAAACAGCCTCTAGGGCTTACTTTTTGAAATTAATTCAACCCATATAGGGTCTTATGATCTAGTATTTTTGATCCCATAGCCATTTGTTATGCATATTCTAATTGGTTTTGTTATCGGGTACGTGTAAAAGGGCCTAAATCGCGCATTTTGGAATGATTCTTGAATCAGTTTTAAATCAGCCCCTTGGGCATTAATTTCTGAATTAATATGGTTGTTATAAGGTCTTTAATACAATACTAAGTGATCCTTAAGCCATTGGTTACACGTACCAATCGGGGTTTTAATTCTAGTTAATTTATTTCGTCGATTCGTTGGCTAAACAATTTATTTCTTGTTAATCATTTTGTTTCCGTGGCAAATACGTGCTTGTTTGGTCATGTACTTAGCCAACACCTTGTTAATACATGATATTATGGTATTATTATGTTGTGTATGCAAAACCAATGAAAACCTTGACCACTTGTGACTTGATTCGCTTGATATTGCATTAATTTCAGTTTTGGGATTTGCCATTGTTTCGGCTTCTTTTTGTATGGTTTTAATTTTTGTTATTGCCATTGTTTAGGCACTTTACAGTAGTCAAATGATAGGATAAATGTATTTAATCATAAAATTATTGTAACCGATGTTTTGGATTCAAATGATGCATAATGTTAAGGCATAGTAAGGTCAAATTCAGAGGCTGTAGAGTAACCTCACTTAAAAAGGGATTTCCCAGAGTTCTATAAGGAGTTAGAGGCTGAATTTTAGGGATCAGGTGCAAAACTCATGGGGATACAACTTCTTCAACCGGAGCTCAGATTTGGGAAGACTCCTTCTAGGAGTTTCAGGCCCGACAAGTCAGCTGAAATTTTATGGCAGTTTTGGACATCATATTCATTAAGGGTTTCACTTGCTCAAGATGGTTCTTGGAGCAAGTGGGATCCCTCCTTGTGGTTGTGTGGTTAACCCTTAGTTGACTTCTTGTTCTTGTGATGGCTTAGGACCAAGCACTAGTTTTGATTCGGTTGAAGCTTTGCATACTTATGGTTGTGTTTGTTTTGTTTTGCTTTTATATATGCTTTGAATATATATAACTTGCAAATGTTTTTATAAAACTAAAATAAAACAAAAACTTAGTTTTAGAAACTATACCTTGATCTTAGTTTAATAGTTTAAACTATGATTTAAAACTAATCACTTGTTTTTATATAATAACACCAAATAATGTTATGATTTTATTGTAATTTATGTATGTTCAATTTATTATTTATTCACCATAGGTTATATATTTAGTCATGCAAATCAACAACTTGTCAACATAAAAACAAGTATTAGACTTAAGTTAAAAAAATAGTTTTTGTTTTAATTATGTACGAAGTATGAATGCATGCTTCCTCGTCAAACTTTTGTCATGTATTTATACAAAAATCTATACCGTCACAAATTTTAAGTTCATGGGGTGTTTCGTACCTTTGGTTGAGATCACTTGCAATTACCTTTTGCTCTGCGTGAGACGTAGCTGACCCAATGTGATTTTTCTCTATGCGTGAGACCTAGATATATTCTTACATGTTCTCGCATTGGATGACTTAATCGAGTTAAGCAGGTGAGACCTTGGCTCGAGGCAAGGATGGGACTAAACATGCCAGCTTGACATTGTTTCTCCGGTTAAAAATGTCATGAGTCCTATATGGTCTAAGAATTGCACATGTTTTGCAATTAGTGAACGTCACGTACCTATTGAATCTATCATTGCTAGCAAATCAACTGATGTGATGATAGAACCTCAATGAGGATCTTAGCCTTTCGTAAAATTAATTGTTTTATATTATAAACAGGGGTAGTTAATTTTTAAAAAGATAATTATCAAAAATACTAATATGAACTTTGTAATTTCTATTAATGACATGTATGCAACACAAACCGTAAACAAAAGTTTGTTTCCTTTCCTTGTTAGAGGAAGCCAAACTAAGTCTTCTTTACTTGTAAGAAAAAGACCTATTCCTATCCTTTCTACTTGTATGAGAAAGCTATAATAGGAACACTTGAATTTTCCAATCCTAATCAAACTCAAAGCATACTTACTCGAGAAATTGTTTTGTCTTGTAAAAAGTCTAACGCTTAAGTACGGTTGCACATCTTATTTGGATGACTAAAGAACATGTATTCTATAGCCACTAATATGATACATCTTGAAGCGTCAAGACATGGTATGAGTTTTAATAATTAGAAATGGAAATCTTAATAAATTGCAAAAGAGAAAAGGAAATTAATAGCATGTTCTCTAGTAGTTTTCCTTAACTTAATATTTTTCCTAAGATTCTACACACCCCTGACGTAATGTAGAGAGAGGAATTGCATGCAAAACTTTCAAGTTAAAGAATGGCATTGATGGCTAGTCCATCATATATAGTAGAACTTGATGCATTTCCTTGAATATCGAAGTACATGTTTACTAGTCCGTGAGGCTCACATTAGTGATAATGTGCAGATATTCAAAGAGTAGAAAAGTAAATAAATTGCTACTTGCACTCATTGGCATAGACACACATTTAATGTTGTCTAATCCAGTAGGAGCAATGCATTTTACTGCTGATATAGACACACATGTAATGTTGTCTAAATTCAGTGGGAGCTATGAGCTTATCACCTTGTAAGTGACCCATTTTATTCTAGATGGTCTTGAAATAATACATTACTTTTCACATATGAAGCATCATAGTTTTATAAGAATCATAGCATATCATTCTATTAGATAAATTGTCACTTTTCTGATGTCGCTGTCTAAAATGTTATCTATACAATGTTTATGCATGATTCCTTTTTAAACATTAAAGTTTTAGATATACTTATAATTCAAATGTGATTTTAGTTTTGACTTAAATCATATCATATCTGTGACATTGTCATATTATTCATACAAACATATGGAAGCGTGGTGGACTTATAACCCACTAGTCTCAGGATCGTAACCTGACTCATAATATGCTCACTTGTTTGTATAAATGCTTGATGTTGTGCCATGCATAAGTGGGAGAAATCTTAATTGTGTACATGGTACAACACCTAAAAATATGACTAATGGTTTTTCTTAACTAGTATGGTAAGAAAGCTAATATTATACTAGGACTTATACACCTTGATGTATGTCGCCCTACTTAGAACTAGTGTCAAGAAATAATAAATACCTACTTCATCATATTCACTAAAAGGTTTAGCCAATATGATTGTGTCCTCTTGTAAAGACATCAATAAGAAGTATGTAATTAACTTGAAAAGACTGTTGAAGCCAAGAGTCGGCGTTCGATAATACTTTATTTAATATGCTTGTGACTTCTTGAACTGTTCTAAGACTTATAAAAGTAAGCAATTGACTTGTCATGTCTCCTTGTTACGACATGTACATGAAGTTATTGAAATATCCAAAGACTTATAACGTAATGTTAGCAATTAGCATGTTATGTCTTCTAGTTAAGACATGTACATAAAGTCTTTGAACTTGTCTAAGACTTCTACGTTATAGCATGCAATTGGCTTGAAATAACTGTTAATGCGATTATGTTTGAACAAATTGGCAAGTATGTGAGCCAAAGGGTATTAGGTTATCTAAGGAATTGTGATACTGTCTCATAACCTCATTACTCATAGAATACCACATCGCTATGGTATGTCTGATGTGTAAAATCAAACTTTGTTGATATTGTTTGATTTTTGATAACTTTAACTATCCTACCTCTAATCTTATCAAGGTTAACAAAATTAAGTAAGCCACATGTTTACTCAATATGGTTCCAACCAAGAAGGTAACTAAAATACCATCAGGTTATGGAATGGGAAGACTCCCATTAAGTCTTAACTGAAGTTCTGAATTTGTTGAGATCACGTTAAGCGTGTTATTAGCAAACTAGAGTCAAAAACTGTCAGCGTACATTATACATCCCAAACGAGAACAATTTTATTGTTGCTCGACTTGCTGCGTATTTGGAGAAAGTCTCCTCTTACACAAAGCAAGTGGGAGCATCTACTTTTGGAGAAAGTCTCTTCTTACACAACTTTCTGAATGCACTAGCTAACGACATAATAAATGTTAAGATATAGTCCATGAAAGAAAATCATTTTTGGAATTTGATTGATCTTTCACCAATCGGTAAGACTGAGAAGTTAAACTAGTTCTTCTAGGAGAAGACTAATATGGACAAAAAATGTACACACATTTAAACGTACACCTTATGATAAGGGTTTTACTTATACTCAAGTAATTGAATATGATTAAAGCTTCTTTTCCTTGCAAGCGTTAAATGAATAAAGATATTAATTACCATACTTGATTTTATGAATATGAAATATAGCAATTGGATGTCAAAACTCCTTCTTGATTACCTTTGCGAGGACGTTGTGTAATCAAAAGGGTTTATGAATCTAAGTTATCTTTAGAAAATGTACAAGCTTTAAAATCTATGTGGATTAGAGAATACATCTAGGAGCTAGAATCTTAAGTTTAAATCAACAATTTGATTTTGGTTGAAATAAAGTGATCTCCTGAGTACACCTTAAAGCTAGTCAGAGCATTATGTTTTTTCTTTCTTATATCTTATATGTTGTCAACATATTGGAAATAGTATTTCACCTATGCTAGATTTTAATCCTTAGTTTGGAATAATATTTCTATCGATAAATATAAGAAATAAAACATGTAACCTTGGAGCATACGTTTACTAAGATAAACAGACGCGATTAATAAGTCTAACAAAACATGACACATCATTGAGTAAGACTCAAGTTCTATCTCATCTGATGAGTTAAACACACATTTGAAAATGTTTAGTTCAGCTAAAGATTTCATTACGTATGTCATGATATGTATTAGACTAATTGTAGCACTTGTACGAATGCAAGATGAACCTACAGCCATAGTAACTAAGTGAAAGTCAGTAGACTACTATTGAAAGAACATTCTAAAAGGCCTTTAAAGGACTAAAGACATGTTCATTGTTTACAGATTTTAATAAAGAGATTAGTGTTGAGTTTATACACTAATGTTTATTTTGATTGAGATGATTCTCAATCCTAGTCATAGTAGGATTTTCATAATAAATGATAATACTATTGACTAGACATGCTTGTTTGAAAGCATTGTTGCACTATTCATTAAAGAATAAGAATACTTTACAGTTTGGGAAGCTGTTAAGAAGACTGTCTAATATAGGTGGTTTTGCTTGCTTCAAACAACCTATGTAATTTGTTATAGCGATGATATTATTATTGTATTAGCACTTGAATACATATATACAAAATGACAATCATCGTATTATACAAAACCTTCACTGCTTGTGAGTTTTGAAACAAGAATTCTCAAAGGTCACTCTGATGACAACTAAGTTGGTACTTTTTACAAAGTTAATGTCTTGTACCAAACATGTTTATCATGCTAGGAACATTGAACTTTGATCTGCTAGTAGTCTCATGTATATCTGTTTTTACTATTTGGATAATGGAACATTAAGCAGTTGTATTAAACAATGAATTGATATATTTGGTATAATCGTCTTCATTTATACAAATGTGTTCTATATTAGCATGTTTAATTCCATGAATAATTTATTTATTTTAAATTGTCCATTGTCAGTTAATGATACAGGAGCATCATTGAATTAAGGAAAATGTAAGTGTTTTGGTCATATTCATATAGTATGAATATTAAAGGATGATACCGCCAAACTCATATGTTGTTCATAGGATGAACATTAGACTACCCCAACCTATGAGTATTCACTACATGATCGGCGTCAATAGTGAATCTCGCAAGTGGTTATGTCTCTCATCCTCAGACTTAAGAAGCAAGTAGGTTTTGTGTGTGTGGAATGTCAATCTTTGATATGGTTCAACGCTGACTTATTGAAGGCTGCTATAAAGGCCATTTTCAGGAGGGATATGAAACACATAACGGACACGTGCAATCAAGATAGGATTTGTTCCTTCACATGTTATGGAGTAAGATACTACTGGGCCCCTCGATGATTTGAACAGATGTATGTCTGGTCGCACCCAAATGTAATTAAGATGATACTTAATTAATTTGGTAATCTAGTTCAGTGTCTATATCGAGAAATAGAAATGTTAAACATAAGAATGACTTATGATCCATGTCAAATGTTCAACATAGTATCTATAACAAAAGGATGATTGATATCTAAACCATTTAAATGAGATGTTTAAGAAACTATCCTCATATGTCTCTGAAGGCATTGGCGTATTGCTAGACGCTAACCTTTGCTTGTATAATTACTTGATTATTATGACGTGCGCAAGTGGGATCTGTTAGAGTATGCTCGTGTCATAATCACTAATTATATCATGTGAATCTATGGGGTCACACACATATACACTGAGGTACCATTTTATGTATCGTGTTTATTGTATTTATGGTATATAAATAACCTACGTAACTCGGGATCAATATTGGGCTTCTAATAAATAAGTAGTGTACTATATTTATTGGACTTAAAAAGTTTAAGAAAGCCCACAAACACCCATAAGGGTGGCCGGCCTATAAAGGAGCAAAAGAAGGATAAGATCAAGTTTTTATGGTAAATAAATATGAGATATTCTCTCATTAATTTAATTACAAATTTACCATAAATCTTCTCCTCTTTTCTCTCTATATAACACGGCACACAAACACATACAACATATGTGTTTTTGTTTTCTTGATCTAACTTTTGTATCTTGTTTATTTAAAGGTGTTTTACAAGGGTACGAGATTAAGACTAGCATCTATTTGGTATATAAGGAATTGTAGTGTGGATACATCATAGAGGTGATCTCCATTGATCACTTGGTTTCATTTAAAGTGTTATTTTAAGGTGAAGGTCACCATTTGATTCTATCGATCACGCTACAAAGGTACTACTTTTCTTGTTTTAACTTTGATTGATCATATGACTCTATGGATTCGTTGATAGGTGCTTGTTTCGCTGCGTTTAATATTTGTAATATAATAATATCTTAATTCAGTAGCTATACCTATTTCGTGAGGTGTTTAGTTGTGTACTTGTAATCGACCAAATAAATGCTTTAACGAAAAATATCCTTAGGGATACATTTTTTATAGACTTCTAAAGGCTACTTAAGGACAAGTAGGATTCAAGTGGGGGGATATTTGATGACATCAAATAACGTCTATTTTATAGCATCATTTATCCCATGTAATTAACCCATTTTGTATAATTATTGCAAAGAATTGTTACTTAATCGTTTGTATTTGAGAATTGTAGTAATTATGAAGTACTTGGTGAAGTTATGCTAAAAGGCACGTATTTTGGAGCATAAACAAAGAGTTCGAGAAAGTCTACTGATCTGACAACAAATACGCCGTATTATTCTAGACCTATACGACGTACCTAAGACTTTGACGAATCAAAAGACCATTGCCTGACTTTGAATAATATGCCGTATCCACATCAATGATACGCCGTATATAATACTTTGTTCACTAAAGAAGAATCATCTGGTTTACCTCAATACACCGTATCCATCAAGAAGATACGGCGTATTAGTGCCTACATTTCACAAATAACCATAAAGGATTGGACATCAATACGCCATATCCAAGAGACATCAATACGCCGTATTCATAATATAGTAATAAAATATTCTAGAAGATATCAAACGTGGTCCTTACTCCTAGAAATCCCCCATACGCTATATCCCACATTGCTCGATACAGCGTATCGACTGTTTCCAAACCCTATAAATAGACGACCCAAAACTCAGTTTTAGGTATGCAAGTGAATCCCTAAACCACCAAGTCGACCAAGAGACGAATAAAGGAGTCTAGAAGGTCAGAAAAGAGCCTCAAGATCATAGGAACACTCTTGTAATCTTCGCGCAATCAAATATGCGTTTGATTAAGGTTTCTTTATTTTAATCATTCATATATCAAACTGTGTGTATTTTTTCAATGACTATCGGCTGATATCTTTAGGTATCAGCCATGTTTATGAAGATCTAATGTTTTGTTTGTTTATCTTGATTGCTTAATTTATCGTTGATTGTTGTTTATGTTTATCAATTTATATTTGTTTACGTGCTTAAGTATGCGACCTATCATTCAACTGGGTCTAGTCCTACATATTTAATGCGCTGCAACTTCGGTGTTGTTTGGGCATAGGCTAAGAGTCTGGGATAGCTCTCCATATTGCAATTTATATATCTAGAATCATAGGATCACAAATATTGACCTATCTTTGCCCTTTGATTGTGAGCTTAGTTGAGCCATAAGGTGACCTTGGTACCAACGAGTACGTTCTAATCAATTGGTAAGGACTCGGACAGTGAACAATCATGACCGATAGTCCCTAACGTGGGAGTCCACAACCACCACGTCAATTCATTTTCCTTGAAGAGTACAAGTAGCAAACTTGATTTGACATGTGACTGTGTAGTTGCTTATATGGAAAACTATTCCATATTTTCGAACCACTCACTGCGTACACCAACAACTCCTTATGTACCCCTGAAAATTAGGGGTTGACATTTTAAGAAGTTAGTGTAAAGGTGCACTCGCGGACGCGAGGAGCACTCGCTCTGGTCCTTTTCTGTCTACCAGTTTCCTAAATCATGGTTGTCATCGCCATTTCTACTTCTGTTTGTTTCGTGTTCTGTTAATGCATCAGCAACTCCTTAGGATATAAGTGCCTTAATTTGAGCATCGGTCATAGGGGTAGTGGTTGCGGCGGTTCTTTTTGGCCATGTATTATATTTTCTTCAAATCACAAGAAAATATAATACATGTTAGATTTCATACAATCATAAATCATAACACACAGCGAGATATATAACTAAAGTGAAATCAACAATGACATAAATAAATCAACATCCATATATAACAATGTCGATAATCATACATGATAGTTTGGTTACAATGACGAGTACAATGAGATACAAAATAAAATATGGTCCTAAGGCAATGCTAGTTGGGAATTATCCATAATACTTAGAATGCCATACAAGATAGCTAAATAATGAAACAAAATCTCTGCAGCCTACTAGCTGGGAGTTACCTATAAAACTTAGCAGGCTATACAGGATAGCTAACAAATGATACAATACTAACAGCTACTACCAGCATCCTTTGGTCCATATTTTCGAACCACTGCGTAAGACCAACAACTCCTTAGGTACCCTTGAAATTTAGGGGTTGACATTTAAGGAAGTTAGTGCAGGTGCACTCGCGAGCAGCTCGCTCTGTCCTTCTGCTACCACTTCCCGAATCATGGTTGTCATCACCATTTCTACTGGTTCTGTTACCACTTCTCGAACCATGCCTGTCAGGAAATAACAGCCTCACGCTCATAAGAAGAAGCCATCAAGCTGAAGTATCTCGTCTCTTTAGTCAACAAAGAAACCTGAGCTCTCAGCAAGGCTCGGTCATCCTGTGCATCCTCACAATGCACATAAAGCTCCTAAGCATCTTGCCTCTGAGTAGTAGCAAGATTTATAACCCTGTCAATGACCTCCCCTATGGTAGTCATCGCTCTACTCTCAGAAGCACGAATACTAGTATCTTCAGTATGAAGAAATCCATAGTCAACCCTATGGTCCTGAGTATGTCCAGCCTGCCTAGCAGCAGCAGCAGACGAACTCTCCCTAACCTCGAATCTACCAGTGGGAGCAATGAAACGAGCTCTCTTCTGAAGTGGCATGTCTGCCTCAGGAAGATCTTCTCTATGAGTAGTAGATGGTAGTAACAGGGGTGGTGATGGTATCTCTGATGGATGGTGGGTAGATGGTGATGCAGCTCTCAACTGAATCCTGGCTGTTCTATAGCCTAATGGTGCCTCAGCATATGTAGGGCTAGTATGAGTAGGTGGTGATGGTAGTGGTAAGGGTGGTGAGGGAATATGGGGAAATGTAGATGATAGTGGACTAAGTGGAGATGGTGGTGGTGATGGTGGAGTAGGTGCAGAAGCATACTCAGTGATGAGTGCCTTAGCAGTAGATGGCATCGGTGTCTGGGGTCGGACGGACATCCTAGCCGTGCAACGTCTAAGTGATGGTACAAGTGTAGGTACAGACTCATCGGTCTTAAATGCCTCTGTATCCTCAGCTGAGGGAACATGGTCATCAACCGGTACAACAGAAGAGTTGGTTAGAATGCTCCTCCTCCTCCTTGTCATCATCCTCAAAAGCCTCCTGCTCCTCCTCCTCATCATCATCATCATCGTTGGATGACTCATAATCATTATCGTCTCCTCCATCGACAAGATAGTCGGCATGATCCTCCTCAAGGCCTCCTCTGGATCCTCCTCCGGATTGGAGTCAGCAACATACCCTGGTGATAGGGTTGTAGGTGAAGCATCATCTCGTAAAGGCTGATCCTCCATAGGTGCCTCAGCGTCAGATGGTGCCAAGTACTCTGGGTACTCAGGCTCAGGTACGTAGTCTGGAGAAAGCGGTGCCTGCTCTGGCTCCTTAGGGCCATGCACATAGTCTGGAGAAGGTGGGTGCTCAGGACCCGACATGTAGTTTGGTGATGGTGGTGCCTGTCCCAGGGACTGTGCTGCGGTATCAGGTGCCTCTAGCTTATCGTCAAACACCCATTAGAATCTCCATGGCTCAGAATCAGTATAAACGGACGTGTAAGCGACCGTGGATGAAGACATGACTGCTGAAACAATAAAATAAACTTATATAAGTATATTATATAATACCGGTATAGTATATACGTAATATAATATAAACACGTATATAGATCATGTAAGCATCTAGTATAACCAACTACTGCAACTCAATAGTGTATGTATGCCCCGTGAAAAACTTTTGTATGATGCAATGTTTGTGAAAATGGTTATAGTCCAAGTAAAAACATTTGACCCAGTTATCTATAACCTTAGCTCTAGATACCAATCTGTAACACCCCGAAATATGGTCGCAGTAGAATATGGGTCTGAGAGTGTTACATCATAGGTCAATAACACAAGATATGAGAACGACCTCTATATGAGTCGTTTGAAAATGATACATTGGATCAATTAAATTGTTTATTACAAAAGTTCATAGCTTAGCTTGTTCATCTTTGAAAAGTGTAAAGATTTTAATACATAATAAATAATCCAAAATGAAATGCACTTAAATCTTTATAATATTGTGACTCCAAAATGATGACCACCAATGTATCCTTGTTCTTTCCTTATTGACCTGAGAAAAACATGCTTTAAAACGTCAATATAAAGTTGGTGAATTCACAGGTTTAAGTAATGCATAAAGTAGGACCGCAAGATTTCCAAGTGTAAGACATGTAACACATACAATATCTCAAAATGTAATTACGAAATGTACTAAGCTCATGACACTAAAGCTACAACATATATGTATGCACATTAATGCAAATAATGTGCCCGTGTAGATGTTCAACTCGCAACATCCAAATTGTTCTGACATGGTATACATTCGTCGTTTCGGTACCTCTGAAACTAGTGAGCGCTACTCAACCGAATAGGGATGTCAATCCCAAATAGATCTATTCATAACATTCGCGCTTACAATATAGTAATTAACAGTTCATGATTCATGGGCATAGTCGGTTATAGCTACTTAGAAAAACTCGTAATTTGTTAGAAGTGTACTTGCATCCAAATATAAAACAATGCATGTTTCTCACCCCAAAGCAGTTGTCAATAATTGTGATCGTAATAAAAAAAAGGTTAATAAATAAAATAAACCTATTCACTCACCTTCAATTGTAAATAGGATTTAATAAATAAATCAATAAGTGAAATGTCTCGCGAACTCCGAGTGCCAACCTAATTAATTAATAGGTCGTATAAAGGTATAAATATGTAATTAAATACAACATCGCAATTTATCTAGTTACATACCCACCACCAATTTTTTTGTTTTATTTAAATTTTAAAAGTCAGAACATAATATTTAAATCGTATTTGTTAAATAAATATCTATTTAATTGTACCCATAAAGAAAAATATTATTTTTGTTCAACAGTGTATTATATGTTAATAATACTTGATTTAATAATTTTATTGATTATATAATGATATTATATAAATAGTTTAATTGATTTTATAAAAATAGTGTACAAAAGTAAAAATAGTGCACAAGGTTTTAATTAGAACCATCATATCTTTTATCGTTTTAACTAAATATTTGTTATCTAACCTTCTCATGCCCACAGGTTTTCGTATCAGAAAATCTATACAATATTACATTTACAATATATTAGCTACCTTTACCGACATACACACATATCCACATATCTGCTGCAAAATATATACAACTACCTCTTTTATAACATATTTACAAACACATCTTTCTACACACCTAATACAAATCATCAACTCAATATTCTTCTTTATAAATCTGTTCTTCTGCTTCCGCCTTTAACTTCTATATGGAATCCTCGTGCCCAGACATATAATATTATAAAAAAAACGACCCATTGGATTTTATAAAAATCTGTGTCAATCATTACTTCAAAATGTTTTTATTAAATTCCTTTTATATTGTTTAAATTTTCAAAAACTCGTAACTCATATCCTTTTAATTATTTTCCGGTTTTTCGCGTTTCTTAATGCATGGAATCCCATGACATGTACTGTCTATTTATACAAATATTTTGAACATTTTCACAGATGTGAAACAGTAGCCTTTTTATTATAAAAAATCCTTTATATATATAATCTATCGTAATCTACGTCCGAAAATGTCATAACTACTTCGTATAGCTTAGTTTTTTCGAGTTCTATATATACTAACGATCCTTATAACTGTACTACTTTATAAAAATACTTTCCACAATTATACAGAAATCGCATCTTAACACGTAAGCGCTCGAAAGTAATCCCAACTTATAGCCTACATCTATAAATCTAGTTCTTATAATTTCTTATCTCTCCTTGGTTCACAATTTGTAGCCACAAAGCTCCTTCTCAATATACTTTATACTATATGTCTGACATATTTTGCGGGGTCCTCTATCCGCTCCATCTCCACAAGAATGATTGCGTCCACAGTATACAATCCTCATAATACAATTCTATATCTTTCTCTTCTCTCCCCATTCTAAGGTCTTCAAGATTAAACTTTCAACAAATTAATTTATAAACTAAACTTATAAATTACCAATCACTTATGTAAAGTGTGTTCTTGCATTTTAAACATTATTTCACCATAGATACATATATATTCAAATTTCATACATGCTTGTAATATTTTGTGAACCATAAAAACAAACCCTAGGTGGTGATTAATATAATAACAAGTATGTAAAATAAGTAAATGAATAAATGGAAAGATTAGAGTTTAAGTAAACCTTAGATGGGTGTAAGGAGATGCAAATCAAACAATAAAACCCTAGATTGTAAACCCTAACTAGAAACCCTAATCAAGAAAACCCTAGTTTTCTTCTTGATTAAAACCCTTGTAAAATAATACCCAAGCTTCCAAACCACCTGCAACACCTTAGATATTATACTCAACAATACTTGTATACTTGAAAAATCAAAACTATGAACACCCTAAAAACACTATGTGAGCCGTGGGTTTAATAGGAGAGAACAAGAGAGATGTGTGAAAGTTTACTTGCAATTTGGAAGTGTATGTGTTAAGTCTTGCTAGTACACCCTTTTATACTAGGAGTATTATGAAAACTACTAACTAAAACCATGGTTTAAGAGTGGTAAAGGTACCAAATATGTAAGGTGCTTTCCTCCTCCCTAGGAGGAGGGATTGGACATCAGTAGAGGAAATAAGCATGTGTGCTATTAGGAAGTGAGATTTGAATTTGTCTTGTGTTTTATCTCTATGTGATTCGGCCCTATGTGGTTGAGTAGTGTATGAATTATATAATTTTTGTGTATTGGTATAAAAGTAGGTATTTGTTTGAGTATAGATAGGTATTTATACTTCCGTGTACGCTTAAATGTATTTTATTACGAAACGTAAATGTTTTACGTAACCAATAAAAATAAAATATGAAAAGTTATAAATTATCCTCGTAATAATTATATAACACTTGCTTGACGTAAACTTTTATTTGTTTGATGTCCGTTTACATTGAATGTTGATTTTTAGTTTATGCGATTTAACTAAACGATGAATATTAAAAGCAAATGCGTAAAAGCCTAAAAATAAATAATGGAAAGTGTTGAGTCGTAAAATGACCTGAAATAACGAATTGTTACATAATGTAGATTAGATTGCTAACAATTCTTGTTGATTTATTCACACTCTTTATCAACCATTTTTTCATTGATCATTATCTTTTTGTTATTAGGTAAAATTTATCATGTTGAGAACACAATTTTGAAAGATACCGCTAATGAAAATTGTCATTTGAAAATCTTTTTGAAAAAAATTATGCTTAGAAATTACTTGATAAAACAATTAAATATTTTGAATACATAAGAATAGTCGTGAAATAATATATCCAACAACACTAAAATGTTGGTTTGAAACCCCTGCCCCCTTCAAAAATTGATCCACTTATAAAAAATTAATCATCTTTTAAAAGCTTCGTGAGGAAGGGAGTGTCGAACACACAATTTTAAAAGATACCAGTTATGAGGTACTTTTGAAAGATATCACATGAATTGTCATTGAAATATTCTTGAAAAATTGTGTTTAATATTTTTAAAAACCAATGATACTTGAGCTCAAAACTTTGAATGTCTTGACGAATCTACTCAAGTTTTAAGAAGATTTATCTTTTTTTGCTGAGGATAAGAGCACCGATGCGTACACTTTCCTGTGTCATTTGGGTCCAGGTTGCAATCTAAAAGGGATTACAAGCCATTATGCATAGCTACCCGGAGCAAGCATTGATGCATTTGACTGTTTGATGAAGTCATGATGAAGTTGTAAGTAATATGTAAAAAGATTATGGATCTTAAGTAGATAAAGTGATGTGTTGTGGTTTTGTTATTGTTGATTTTTTTATTTGAGTTCTTGTTAACTGTCGTCAAATATTTTGTAACGAAGGACTAATGGTGAAACTGAGTTATTGATTGACGAGGGACACACAGTGAAAGAAGTTTTTCATTAAGGGTTAACTTTGCCAACTATTTCTAGGGCATGTAATGTTGAACCTTGACTCAATAATGGTATACCGAGTTGACCCAGTTACTTGAAGCTCGTAACTCGCCAATGTCAAAGTTCTAAACTCGCCTTACTTTCCATTCTACACTCGACGTGACCTTGTTTACTATACTCGCTAAACACAATCTAGATTCGCTTTGTCATTTGCTTTGATACCACTTGTTATCCGATAAATATTGATCCATATCACATATACTTAACCAAAGAAATAGATTAGAGGGTTTAGAGAGAGGAAGTTAGAGAGAGAAGTAGGGAAAAATGGAAGGAGGATATATATCAAGAAAGAGGAGAATACAATATCAACCAACACCCTCTCCATGCTAAGAAGAGGGGTATTTATACTACTCCTAAGTCTTATGAGGCATCTAGGGTAAGTGATATGAGTCAGGCTCAACTTTGGTTGGGATTTAGCCCTACAACGTATACAATATTAGCTTAACTCATGAGCCCAAGTCCATTTATAGCCTTTACCAATGTTTACAAAATTCTTATGACGTTGATGACATCAAATAACGTCACTTTTATAGCATCATTTATTCCATGTAAATTACCCATTTTGTATAATTATTGCGAGAATTGGTACTTAATCGTTTATATTTGAGATTTGCAGTAATTATGAAGAACTTTGTGAAGATTAGCTAAAAGGCACGTATTTTGTAGCATAAACAAAGAGTATGAGAAAGTCTACCGATCTGACAACTTATACGACATATCATTCTAGAAGCATACGCCGTATGCAAGACTTGACGAACTAAAAGACCATTGCTTGACTTTTAAGAATATGTCGTATCCACATCAATAATACGCCGTATATAATACTTTGGTCTACTAAGAAGAACCAACTGGTTTTACATCAATACGCCGTATCCATCAAGAAGATACGACGTATCTATGCACGCACTTCACAAGAAACCACGAAGAACAAAGACTAATACGTTGTATCCAAGAAACTCAGTACACCGTATCCAAGAAACTCAATACGCCATATCGATGGTCAAACATTGGAAGATTATGAAAGATATCAACCGTGGTCCCTAATCCAAGAAATCCTCAAATACACCTTATCCCACATCCTCCAATACGACGTATTGATCAATTTCCAGACTCTATATATACCAAACCCTAAATACAATTTTAGACATGCTTTTAACCACCAACTTTGATTTTTAGAAGATCTAAGAAGCCAAGAAGGCCCTGCAAAGCGGTCCAATCGATGGGAAAACTCTGGTAATCTCTACACTCTACTATACGCGTTCGATTAACATTATGTTTAATCGTTCATCTATGATTTCATGTATTGTTACAATGACTATCGGCTAATACCTTCAGGTATTGGCCATGTGTAACACCCTCTTATTTGACATATAGCAGCAGAAACTAATTTGGGGTATTACTTCATGAATCAACAGTCATAATCATAGAAAACGACTCAAAAGAGATGTTTTGGAAAGTTTAGTTATCATTCAATATTATTTCAGAGTTTTACAAAAGGAGGTCCCAACATACATATGAAAACATAGAGTTTGAATGATAACAAGTTTGGACGTCCTCAAGTCCAATGCTACTCCGTGACATAGGTTGCTCAATTACATGAGATAAACATGCTAAAAAGGTCAACACAAAGGTTGAGTGAAATTCATAGGTTTGTAATGAAATGGTTGAATATAAGTAATCATAAGTGGTAATAATTGTACAATTACAATTATCATGGAAAACAGTATTATTGCCCTAAGCTCATGACACCAACACGTTAACATGGAAATCACCTCAGTGACATTATTGAGGAACAAATGTCCTCTTGGAAAGGTAACTTGCCAAAGTTACCCATTATTCTCAAATATAGCGCGTTTGATTACCTCATGTACAGGTAAACACAAACGGGATTCGTCAATCCCAATAGATCTATCCACAATATTCGCGTTCACTCGTAAGTGATTAATGGTTCATGATTAAATGATATTTGGCAGTAAAGATAAACTTAGGCAATAATATATCAGGATAGCATACAGTTGGAAAATACTTGTATTCATGGTTTATAGCATGTATCCCCTACGGGGTTTGGAAGAACATATAAAGGTGGGACTATGAACTCACCTTAATAGGGTAGTTGATTGATTTGAAATGTAATTCAACTGGAAGTAAACATCCTCGTCACGCAATCTGGGGTAATATGTCAAGTCTTAGTTCAATTGTTTATATATCAAAACTTTATTTCATAAAGTTTAACGTAAATATTAATTTGGTTCATTAACTTGTGAAATCATCGTATCACTATTCGGGTTATCATAATCCAGAGGTCATGTAGTAAACGTTTGAGGAGCTAGGATACTTTAAATCGTAAATCCAGCAACTCGTCAAAACGTCTACCCAAATGAAATTCCCTCACATGAAACTCCCTAGTAACGTGATACGTTATAGTTTAATTGATAAGATTTTATCTTTTTAATTTTCTTCAAAAGCTAGTAGATGATAAATTATGTTAAATACATAACATAATTATTTTATAGTGTTTCGATCGACGAATGATAACGACAAATGTATCGGGCTTTATTAAAATTGAGTCTTATAATATTTAAATATATTTTTTTATAATTAATATAAAAATATTACATTTTATACCCTTGAGAATATGAAAATGGCAATATATACCCTTGATATATATTAATTTACACTTTTAACCCTTTAATTATATTTTAAACATTTAACCCTTAACTTAGAAATATGGCAAATCAGGCCCTTGTGGTTTTAACTTTAGGATAATTACACTTTTGGCCCAAAAGTTTAATAATTTCAAAAGTTACAATATATACCCCTCATGCATATACGATCTGCATTACTAGTACAAAATCCATATACTTTGTATTTTAATCTTAAAATTAATTTGCAGCTTATAGCTTATTACTATAAGCTAAAATAAGTAAGTTTTACGAATTTGTAGCTTATGAAAAGAGCTTATAGGCTTAAAAATCTAAAATGGGCACGTTTGGTTTAGAAACAATAACCCGATGGGTTAGGGCTTTTAGAATTAGTTTTAATGATTATAAAAGTGATAAGTTAGCTTATTAGAATAACTTATTATAACAACTTATAGCTTATAGCTTATTAGGTTCACAAAAAGAGATTTTAGGGTTTTAAGGGGTGCGTTTGGTTTAGGAAAACCAAACGAGTAGACTTAGGGTTTCCAAAAGAGTTTAGCTTGAACAAATGATTATATCAAAGCCTATACATGATCTTAAACATAACAAGAGCTTATTGGAGTAGAAAAGCTTACTAGTACATGAAATGGATCAAAGATGGTGAAATGGGTCGAAATGGGTGAGTATGATCCGAAATCTTTAGGAGATGAATCAAGGACCTCTTTTCTTTTCTTTTATGGCTTCTACTTAGCTTAATCTTACTTACTTCTCTTCTAGGACATGGCTAGAGCATAGTTTTAAGGTAGTTTTGAGTTTGGATGATGAATTAAGAATGTGTGCATGTATGCGTGTATATATAGGGTAAAGAAAGAAGTGGTAGCCAAGTTGTGTGGAGTGGTGGACAAGTTGAGTGGAGTGGTGGCTAAGGGATAGCTAGGATGACTATTAGAGCTAGGAAACTAGCTTTGAAAGGTGTATGAAAGAGGTGGGGGGTTCGGTTATCATAAGAGGTGACAAGGTGGTTACTTGGTGTGCAAGTTGGCTAGGTGGTGACAAGGAGGTGATAAAGGCGCTTAGAAAGGTAGTAGGCAAGGTAGTATGTCATGGAGACGAGTGGTAGCTTGCTTAGGTCTTAGTTTGAGCTAGTTAAGGGGTAACGGGTCATTTAGTGTTTTCGGGTTTGGTTTTTTTAGTTTAAGTTGAGCTAGGGTTAAGATTAGAGAAGGAAAAGTATTTAAATATGATGCATTAGAGAGCTTGTACTTGGTGCTAAAGAGGTGGTACAAAATCCTTAAGAAAATGGAGGGAAATGAGCTAGTTTAAATTCGTGCTTTGTTAACTTGTACTTCGGGCTTAAAAGGGTTGTACATTGGTTTAGGAGGGAAAATGTGTCACACCCTGCCAAGGCGGAAACACGAGGCGTAAACAAGAATGGATATCATCAAAACACATGGTGTCTATATAGAGAATACTAAAATGAAAACTAAAGTAAAACAAAGACACAAAGTGTCATAACAATACCCAAAACCTAATGGTGTCTTTATTAACGAGAAAGAGTCTCGTCAATAAATGACATGCAAAACATAATCCAAACAATTCATGCAAATGCAATTATTCAAAACAGAACGCATAAATAAACTTCAAGCATCCTACGGTCTCTTCTAGCCACTTCGCTCTATCTTAGCACCATTAAGCTCACCTGAAAATGATGCTTAAAACGTCAACATAAAGTTGAGCGAGAATCATAGGTTTACGACATACAACAATATCCAAAATAAACTTTCAATAAACTGATGCAATTACCAAAACAATTCATGACAACAATTAACAACAACGGGACGGAACGTGCCCACGATCCACAAGCACACCAAAACAATGAGGTAGGCGTACCTCGCCGCTCCACTAATAGTCATAGAAAGGAATACAAATCCCAATTCCAGACTCTTGGTACCGAAGTCACAATATCACAAGGAGTTGATCACCTCCAAGGATCTTACCCACAAAGTAGGCGAAGTCACATCTCATAACCCTGGGTAGGAACGTTACCCCCGCTCCAAATCTCACAACATAACAACATCAACAAGACAAGACAAGACAAGCAAAACAAAACAAGACAAGACAGACAAGACAAGACAAGCATCATTCTCACCCCAAAATAACATGAGAAAAAGGGGCTATGAAACTCACCTTTGCTTAGCTTTCCAAAAGATTCCAACAATAAGCTTCACAAACAACTAGCACAAATCTATACAACAAAATAACTCGTGTTACACGCTACTAAGCCAAAAGCTTAATGCACATGTAACAATCATATGATGGATGTCTAAGGTGTTTAGTTACCCTCATGGGTCACCCCGACACCATGCCCGACATTAACCAATTCGTTTACACATTATTTCAAAGTCTTACAATTTACCCGAAAACGCAGAATTTTGACGCGACTTAATGTACTCAAAACCTATACTTACTGACCTCCATAATTCATACAAAAAAATCACCTATGTTCATTTATGAGTATATTAACTACCTTATGATTCCCAAGAGCCATTTACATGCACAAGTACTCCTAAGAAAATCAAACTTCAAAACAGTCCCAATTCGGATCTGATTGCACACTAAAAAGTATGACCCTAAAAACCATACTTAGACAACAAATCAGAGGCTAAAAATTTATGGAAGTTTAATAGACACATAGAACTTGACTTCTGTAAAAGGGATAATCCTAATTCGAATTTTAAGTAGGGGTTTTACTCCCCGAAATCAGACCCAAATCTGACCCGTATTTACTGTTTTGACAACTTTTCTTGCAAACAATATTTGAATGACTTCCTGACCTCAAAAACCTTCGAGGCCGGATGTTCTGGAAACTAGACTCTCTGAGCTACGTCATAGACACCGGAAACTTGACAAAAGCTATTACCATCATTGAGATATCAGCCAAACAACACAGCCCTAAATTCTGCCCCAATCTAAATCAAATTCTAACGCGAATTAAGTCTAACCAATTACACCCATAAGCTTCTAATTAAACCCTAATCATTATAACATGATTATTATATCATTAATTACTGATCTTAATGAACCCTAATTATCCACCATATTAATTATTACATGAATTAATGATTAATAACTAACAAGGATTAATTAAACATACCTTAAAGCTTGATTTCTTCACAAAGGCAAAAACCCTAATTTTTCCTCCTCTTTTCTCTCTTGTTCGACCGGTCACACAAAGGGGGGAGGGTTTGGGATTTTATTTTGTATTTATAGACCCCCAATTAATTATAGATAAGATCTAATTAGTATTTGTTTCCTTTTAAAATTCCTTTTTTTCTTTCTTTTTCCTCTAAAATTTGTTTTTTACTATTCATGTATAAAAAAATATTATTTATTTATTAATTACTTAATTATTTGCTTTACCTTAAGTTTTTATAAAAACCTAAGCTTATTTGAGCATACCTTTTTGCGTAAACGCAATTTACCCAAACTTAAAAATAATTAACTATTACATTTTTAATAATCCTAACTCCAAAAATAGGAATTTCAATTCTCTCATAAATCCCTAACTACTAAAACCAAATCTTAACTTAAATACTAACACAAATTACACATACTTAATAATTACTTACATAATTAACGCGAAACCGCTTCAATCACCGAAATCATTTCCTTGTCACCAAATGTGAACGAAATGAATTCCAAAAAATCCAACACAAATCCAATCCCAATGAGACGATCACGCTCAATGAATTGTTTATCCAATCTCACATATCCCACACAAACACATATAAACACGTATAAACACATATAACACATAACCCTTACATTGCAACAGATACATTAGTCAACACTAATAGTTTGACTAACCTGCTCAAGTCATGGTTGTCACAAATGCTGCTAGGCTTAATTTACTACTGAGTTACTACTGTTGGGTTACTTACTACTGCTAGTTGAAAGTTAATGCTGTTAGGCATAACTTACAACTGTTAGCGAACGTTAATGATGTTGAAGGTATTTATATAAATACTTCGATTAAGGGTTTCATTCAAAATTCTACTCAATTTCAATCTTTGATATACCCTCTAATCATAAACCCTAACTTAATTTTATCGTTAATCATCAAAACCCATCCCAATGTCTGCTCTAAAGTTTGCTGATTCACACAACATGGTCGCGTTCTTGGCTAAACCTACTTCAAAGGTAAAAACTGTTAATGGAGAAGTTTAGTTATAAGCCCTAGTGGATGGGAAGAAAGTGATCATCACTAAGACAAGTGTAAGAAGAGATCTTCGATTGGAAGATGCTGAAGGAATTGAATGTCTACCCAATGCTGATATTTTTGAGCAACTTGCTTTAATGGGGTATGAAAAACCTTCTCAGAAACTTACATTTTACAAGGCTTTCTTTTCTCCTCAATGGAAGTTTTTGATCCATACTATTATGTAATGCATAAGTGTTAAGTCTACTGCATAGAACGAATTTAGTAGTATTATGGCCTCTACAATAACCTACTTAGCCACAAACCAGAAATTTAACTTTTCTAAGTATATCTTTGAAAGTATGGTGAAGAATGTGGATAGTAGTGTCAAATTTCTAATGTATCCAAGATTTGTGCAAGTCTTTCTGGATAAACAAGTTGGTGATATGTCTACTCATGATGAAATTTTTGTTACACCCTCTCACACAAAGAAGGTACTTGGCAATATGAAAAGGGTTGGGAAAAGATTCTCTAGAGCAGTTACACCATTATTTCCAACCATAATGGTTCAAGCTCAAGAAGAAATAGGTAAAGGTTCAACTATGCCAACTGATCCCCATCACACACCCATCATTCAACTATCAACATCACAACCTCAGAAGAAACAATCTAGGAGAAAATAGAGAAAAGACATTGAGATTCCTTAATCCAGTGGTCCTACAGAGCCTATAGCAGATAAGGCTGCCAATGAGGAAAATGTACCTACACTGTCTAATGACCCACCTCTCTCAAGTGTTAACACACTTAGAAGTGGGGAGGATAGACTGAAACTTAAGGAATTGATGGACCTTTATACAAAACTGTCTGATAGAGTTCTTGACTTAGAGACAACAAAGACTGCTCAAGCAAAGGAGGTGGCTAGTTTGAAGAAGAAAGTCAAGAAGCTGGAAAGGAAAAGGAAGTCAAAAACTTCAGGGATGAAAAGATTATTCAAGATTGGTAGATCTACACAAGTTGTTTCCTCTGAAGATGAAGGTTTAGGTGATCAGGAGGATGCATCCAAACAGATGAGGAAAATAGATGACATTGACCAAGATGCAGAAGTTACTTTGGTTTATGAAACTCAGTGGAGGTATGATGATGCTCAAATGTTTGATACAGATATTTTTAATGGTGAAGAAGTGTTTGTTGCAGAGCAAAGTGAAAAAGTTGTTGAAGAAGTAGTTAGTACTGTTGAAGTTAGTGATGCTGCAATAACTACTACTGAAGAGATCATTTTGGCTCAAGCATTAGCTAAATTAAGGACTGTAAAACCTAAGGTTGTGGTACAAGAGCCAGTGCAGAGTACAACCACAACAGCACCTTCAACAATACCTAAAGCTAAAAGCATTAATTTTAGAGACCCTAGTGAATCTACAACAAGAACAACACTAACATCAATACCTTCAAACATCAAGGATAAAGGCAAAGCTAAGATGATTGAACTTGAGAAGCCTTTAAAGATGAAAGAACAAATAAGACTTGATGAAGAACTTGCTTTCAAGCTACAAGCTGAAGAAGAAGAACAAGCAAGACTTGCAAGAGAGAAGGCTGAGAAAGTTGAAGAAGCCAACATTTCATGGGATAATGTGCAAGCAATGATAGAGGCTGATAGGTTATTGGCTGAAAGATTACAAGCAAGAGAGCAAGAAGAATTGATAGATGAAGAGAAGGCAAGATTGTTTATAGAACTCTTAGAAAAGAGAAAGAAATACTTTGCAGCATTAAGAGCTCAAGAAAAGAGGAACAAGCCACCAACTAAAGCACAAAAGAAAAGGACAAGGTCATTTTATCTGAAAAACATGGCTGGTTACAAGCAAAGTTAATTGAAGAACAAGTCATTTGTAGAAATTCAGAAGTTATTTGATAAAGCCATGACAAGGGTAAACATGTTTGTTGATAAGGATACTGAGTTGGTGAAAGAGAGCTCAAAGAAAGCTGAAGCAGAGATGGCACAAGAAAGTAGTTCTAAGAGAGCAGGAGAAGAGCTAGAATAAGAGGTAGCAAAGAAACAGAAAATGGAAGATGATAAAGAGAAAGAAGATCTTAAACAATGCTTTGAGATTGTCCAAGATGATGAAGTGGCAATTGATGCTATACCTCTAGCTACTAAGCCTGCACCCATTGTAAATTTCTAGATTCATAGAAAAGGAAGGAATGGCTATTATGAAATAATGAGAGCTGATGGAAGTGCCAAGACATACTTATTGTTTAGTCAACTGCTCAAAGAGTTTGACAGAGAAGACTTGGAAAATCTATGGAAGTTGGTTAAAGCTAAGAATGGGAATACAGGGCCAGAAGAAGGCTATGAAAGAATGCTATGAGGTTATCTAAAGACTATGTTTGAACATCATGTAGAAGATCTAATATGGAGGAATTTATATGGAAAGAAAGTATTGCTTTGGAGGCTATATGATTCATGTGGGATACACTTTATGAGGTTTGAAGATATGCATGTCTATATGCTAGTTGAGAAGAGATATCCCCTTACACCTGTAACAATCACTGATATGCTAAATAAGAAGCTGTAAGCTGACTACTGGAATGAAATGTGTTATCAGCTTCTTAAGCTTATGACAAAATAGCTTAAGAAACAGTAAAGTGTTTGGAAGCATCCTTCTGGTGATTATGAAGCTTTTAATGAAGAAACTTTATGATTTTGAAGATAAATATCAAGTTTAGGGGAGGATTGTTAGGATTAAAAGCCTCTTGATGCTGATTGGAAGTTACTACTGCTAAGTGGAAGTTAAGACTGTTAAGGTATTAGTTACTGCTACTAAGTATAAATTAGTGCTGTTAGTAATCTTAATGAAAAATATGTTAAGCAGTTAGTACTACTAGTGTAAGTTACTACTGCTAGTGTATATTAGTACTATAAGTTACTACTGCTAGTGTAACTAGTACTGCTAATGAAGATTGAAGAAAACTTTCTAAGTAGTTAATGTTACTTGTACACAGTTAGTGCTAGTGGTACAAAAGTTACTACTGTTGGTTATAACTGCTTAAAGATTACAACTGCTGGAAGAGTTTATGCTGACAGAGAAGAGATCAAAGACTTATCAGAGAAAAGATAAAGATTGCTTATGTGATAAGTATGAGATATTTTTGTAAAAGATATGTATAAGTTATTTGTTTAGAAGATCATGATAACTTAGGAAAATATTGTAAGCCGGTTAGGACTCCTTGGTGTATAAAAGGAGGTCCTAGGGCATAGAGTCCACACATCCCGTGGTTAGATTCTAAACAAAAGCTGTAAATGACAAGGATCTAGTCTAGTAGTCCTCCCTTGTGGTTCTTGAGCTCATGGATCGTATCCAGAAGACTCTTCATATCTGACCGGTGGTGAACCTAGATATCTTCAATGATCATCTCTATAGTAGAAATCCTAACGCAAGCAAGAACAATCTCATTGTCATGCCTTATTTGCTCTCTTTGTAATCTAAAAATATGGGTAAGGGCTTCTTGAAGTTCGGTTTCTAGTTGGTCAAAATCTCGCTGTATGATTACTCGACCATTACCAAGACCTTCTATCTTATCTTCATATATTCAATGCGCTCCATGAGGAGCTCAATCTAGTGATTCAAAATAGTTTGATCTGTTTATATGGGCTCCAGATGCGTCTTATGAGAACTCTCTCCAATCTTAAATACTTGAGGTAGGGCAGAAGAATCAATAGAGGAGGATGATAGGAAACGGGCTCGTTTTTGAGGTGGCAAAATCTCCTCGAGAAGAAATAAGTATCGGGGATCAAATAGTGGTGATGGTGGTAACACTAGAGATGGAGGCAAAACAGTTGGTGGAGCAATAGGAGCTCGTGGCAATGGAATAGGTGATTCATTACTAGTAGCATTATATGCTTGCATAACTTTCATATACGGATCATCGTGGAAAGGTGAGATGGTTAGCGAGGCTAAAAGATCCTTAGATAGATCCTCTGAAGAGTCAGGAGAGGTGTTTCCCGGTGAGGCTGGGGAAATAGTCCGGTGAAGCCGTGGTATAGGTCAGGAGTATTCGTAGAGGAAAAAGCATCCTCAATATAGGAATCAGATAGGACGATAATAGGGTGTGTGGATGTAGACATAATTCTGTAACAACCCAGTGGAAAATAACATAAGTTATTTATATAATAGTTATGTATCTTTACATACTATTCAGGAAATGTAGTAGCACGGAGGACTTTCTTGGATGGAAAAAGTAGTTATAGTTTAGGTTTTAACCTTGTTCTCTATAACCGTGGCTCTTGATACCAATCTATAACACCCCGATAATTCACATAGCAGCGGAAGCTAAATATGGGGTATTACTTCATGAATCAACAGTCATAATCATAGAAAACGACTCATAAAGAGACGTTTGGAAAATTTAGTTATCATTCAATATCATATCAGAGTTTTACAAAAGGAGGTCCCAAAATACATTGAAAACATAAAGGTTTAATTTGATAACAAGTTTGGACGCCTGCAAGTCCATGCCACTCCGTGCCTTAAACTGCTTAGTTACCTGAGATAAACATGCTAAAAAGGTCAACACAAAGGTTGAGTGAAATTCATAGGTTTGTAATGAAATGGTTGAATACAAGTCATCATAAGTGGTAATAAGTGTACCAGTGAGTACAAATTATTATGGAAAACAATATTATTGCCCTAAGCTCTATGACATCAACACCGTTACATGGAAATCACTCAAGTTAACATTATTGAGGAACAAATGTCCTCTTGGAAAGGTAACTTTCCAAAGTTACCTATTATTCTCAAATATAGTGCGTTTGATTACCTCATGTACAGGTAAACACAAACGGGATTCGTCAATCCCGATAGATCTATCCACAATATTCGCGTTCACTCGCAAGTGATTAATGGTTCATGATTAAATGATATTGGCAGTGGAGGTAAACTTAGGCAATAATACATCAGGATAGCATACAGTTGGAAAATACTTGTATTCATGGTTTATAGCATGTATCCCCCTAGGGTTTGGAAAAACATATAAAGGTGGGACTATGAACTCACCTTAACAGGGAAATCTGATTGATGGCAAAAGTAAATCAAATGGGAGTAAACGGCTTCGTCACGCAACCTGGGGTAATATGTCAAGTCTTAGTTTTATATTTCAAACTTTATTTCATAAAGTTTAACGTAAATATTTGGTTTATTGACTTGTGAAAATATCGTATCACTGTCCGGGCTATCATAATCCAGAGATCGTGTAGTAAACGTTTGAGGAGCTAGGAAACTTTAAATCGTAAATCCAGTAACTCGTCAAAATATTTACTCAAATGAAAGCCCCTAACATGAAACTCCCTAGTAACGTTATACGTTATAGTTTAATTGATAAGATTTTATCTTTTTAAATTTCTTCAAAAGCTAGTAGATGATAAATTATGTTAAATACTTAACATAATTGATTTATATGTTTCGATCGATGAATGAATGATAATTATGTCAGGTTTTTAATAAAATCAAGTTTTATAATGTTTAAATATATTTTTGTTATTAAATATAAAAATATTACATTTTATACCTTTGAGAATTTGAAAATGGCAATATATACCATTGGTATATATATATTTTACAAATTTAACCCTTTACTTTATATTTTAAACATTTAAACATTTTAAACCCTTAACTTTGATATATGGCAAAACAGGCCCCTGTGGTTTTAACTTTAGAGTAATGATACTTTTGGCCCGAAAGTTTATAAGTTTCTAAAATTATAATTTATACCCTTATGCATTAAATGTTTTGTGTTTTTAGTCCAAATTCCATAATCTTTGTATTTTTGATCTCAAAATTAATTTGCAGCTTATAGCTTATTACTATAAGCTAAAATAAGTTAGTTTTACGAGCTTGTAGCTTATGAAATGAGCTTATGAGTTTGAAAATCCAAAATGGGTGCGTTTGGTTTAGAAATTGTAATCCAATGGGTTAAAGCTTTTAGGGTTTGATTCTAAGCTTATAAAAATGATAAATGAGCTTATAGAAATAGCTTATAGGACTAGCTTTTAGCTTTTAGCTTATATGGTTTACGAATATAACTTTTTAGGGTTTTGAGGGTGCGTTTGGTTTAGGAAAACCAAATGAGTAGATTTAGGGTTTAAGAACTTAACTCATGTGATCATGAAAGTACATAGGAGCTTATTAGGATTAGATTAAGCTTATACTAGCTCATGTATAAAGTTCGAATGAATTAGGGTTTCAAAGTGGGTCGTTTAGGGTATGGTTTAGGGTTTAAAAGGTTTAAAAGTGTTTTAATTTGTACACGAGGCTAGAACAAGTTTATATAAGATCTAAAATGTATCAAAAGCTTATTGAACAAGTAGAAAGACTTATTAGCACATGAAATGGGTGAAATGTAACCCGAAACTTAAGAGATGAATCAAGGACTTCTTTCCTTTAATTAACTTGGCTTCTATAGGCTTAGTCTTTTTGTCATCTCTTCTAGGCTTGCTAGGAACATAATTTAGAAGGTTTGTGTTAAGTTTTGTCGGCGAGTTTTTTAAACGTGTGCTTGTTTTTGGTTTATATAGGGCATGAAATGGATTGGAGGCCAAGTTTGAAGGAGTAGTGGCCAAGTTATGTAGAGTAGTGATCAAGGTTTAGCTAGGTGTGACTATTAGAGGCTAGGGACTTGCTTAGAGAGGTGTTGAGAGGTTAGAAGGGGTTACGATATCCAAGGAGGTGACGAGGGGGTTTCTTGGGGAACAAAGGTGCAAGTTGATGACAAGTAGGTGACAAGGAGGTGAAGGGAGCTAGCAAGGTGGTGACAAGGTGTTACGCAAGGTGGTGACAAAATGTGGAGGGTGCTAGCTTGGTTAGGACTTAGTTTAAAACTAGTTAAGGGTGCCGGGTTTGCTATGGTTTCGGTTTTAGTGTTTTAGGTTAGGGATGAGTGTGTGGAGTGAAAGGAGGGAAAGGAAAATGTTTTAAAGTGGTGCATTGGAGTGTTTGTAATCGTGCTAAATAGGTTGTATGAATACCTATTGGGGGGGGGGGGAATAAAAAAAATTTTTTTTTTTTTTTTTGGGGGGAGTGAAACTGGGAGCTGTTTTGAATAGTGTGCTTAATCGGGTTGTACTTTAAGCTTAAAGGAGTTGTACTAGGGTTTTGGAGGGAAATATAATTCAAATATTATGCATTGTAACCTTGTACACATGACTTATAAGTTTGTACTTTTGGTTTGTATAAAAACATTACATGTAATCGGGGTTTTGGTATAAACGTTAACGTATAAAATCCGTTTTATATTAAATGTTATGAAAGGTACGTTAAATAGATAATGTATGGTAAAATGGAGTTTAGAATATATTACTTAACATATTATAACGTTTACTTGATATAAACGTTGATGGAATTGGCATTGGTAGTTGCGTGAGCAGTTTACTTTTGTAATGTAGTTTCGTTTACGTTATGGAGGAATAAAGCAAAATTCTTTCCATGGAAACAATGTTGCAATCTATTTCATAGATGGAAATTACACTGAGTAAAATTGCATCTAATTTAATAGATGGATAATTATATTAGGGAAAATTGTGGGTTGTTATAGAGGTGTGTTCAAAAGGTTGGGAAGTAGAGGAAGGAGTGTGTCCGCATGCTCCGATAGCCGTAACCAACCCTCCTACTCGTGGTACACAGACGCACTCTCGGAAAGTGAAGACAGCGGAGGCGGTCATTTGAAATCAAGATCAAAGGAAAAGAAACAAGAGGGAGGAGGATGATTTGTCCCAGCCATGGGTATGTGAAGAGGTAGATCCTTTTACACCTAGAATCCACTACTTTAATTTCCCAAAAACAAGAATGCCGAGGCACGTTAAGACATATGACGGGAGTAAAGATCCGGAAGATCACTTGAAATTTTTTCAGACAGACGCAAAAACAGAACGGTGGGCTATGCCAACCTAGTGCCACATGTTTAACTCTACGTTGACAGGAAACACGAGAGTATAGTTTGACGACCTCCCAGCAGAATTAATAGACAGCTATGATGATCTAAAGAAAGCTTTCCTAGAAAACTACCTTCAGCAGAAAAAATGCATCAAAGATCCCATAGTGCTCCACAACATCAAACAGTGGGATGGAGAATCCACGGAAGATTTTGTGAGAAGATACAAGCTGGAAAGCAAGGATATTAAGGGGCACCTCAGAATGCATGGAGGATCTCAGATCGTGCTGGAATCACCAAACCTGAACTCATTAAACGTATTGCATGACTAATCCAATAACGGTTGACGAAATGATGAGAGTGACTACATCTTTCCTCAGAGGAAGAGATGTGCAGCCTGAATCACGAGCGGAAAAAGTTCTATTTCCACTGTGTAAAGCAGGAAAGCGTCATAGACAATATTTCAAGCAAAGGAGCTTCGGGAAAACCAGCAGAGGACCGAAAGAAAGCAAGATTTTATTTTTTTTTGGATCACGCTTTCCAAAAACACCCAAAGAATTTTCTGCCTTAGAAAACGGGAAAATTAGACTTCCACCACCAATGACATCCCGGTTGAGAAACGGAAAATCACACTAAGTTTTGTGAGTATCCATGGCGAAGTAGCGGCATACCACGGATGATATAAGCCACCTAAGAAGCAAATAGAAGAGGATGCTCAAGAAGGAAAGTTGTCGCACCTACATCAAAGAGATCAAACAGAACATTGGGAAGGGAACAACCCAAAGCAGAAAGAAAGGAAACTTCTGGGGAAGGACAAAGCCTAAACCTTCCTATAGGTTCAACCTGGGAAAGAGTAGCACGCAGAAGATCACGCTAAGCTTTTCTCGAAACCTAGGAAATATTTTCCCACCCCTGGTGTGAAGGATGAAGAAACACCAAGGTCTGATAATCATTGGAGGGAATTTCGCCTAATGATTATCAGACCTTGTGGTTTCTTCATCTTCACCCAGGGGTGGAACTATATTTCTAGGTTTCGAGGAAAACGCTTTTTGCTGTGAATCTTCTGCCTGGTTACTATTTCCCCTGGGTGGAACCATTAGGATGGTTAGGCTTTTTAGTCCTTCCAGAAGTTTCCCCTTTCTTTTCTGCTTTGGGGTTGTTCCTTACCATGTTCTTTTTGATCTCTTTGATTAGGTGCGACAACTTCCTGCCTTGATCATCTCTTCTATTTGCTTCTTTAGGTGCATACATTCATCCGTGGTATGCCCTACTTCGCCATGAAACTCACAAAACTTAGCGTGATTCTGTTTCTCAACCGGGGTTGTCATTGTGGTGGTGACAGTCTTGAATTTCCTTTTCTAGCCGAAAATTTCTTGGGGTGTTTTTGTGAGGAGAAGCGGGAATCGATCTTGCTTTCTTTCCGGACTCTGCTGGGTTCATGAAGCCTCCTTTCTTGAAATTTTGTCTTTGACCGCTCTTTCCTGCTGTTTCCACGGTGGAAATGACTTTTTCCGCTCGTGATTCGAGGCTGCCACCTCTCCTCTGAGGAAAGATGTAGTCACTCTCATCATTTCGTCAACCGTTTTTGGGATTTTGTCATGCAGACGTTTAATGAGTTCAGGGTTTGTGATTCCATGCACGAATCTGGAGATCCTCATGCATTCTGGTGCCCCCTTAATGTCCTTGCTTTCCAGCTTGTATCTTCTCACAAAATCTTCCGTGGATTCTCCATCCCACTGTTTGATGTTGTGGAGCATATTGGGTATCTTTGATGCATGTTTTCTGTGAAGGTTGTTTTTCTAGAAAGCTCTCTTCTTTAGATCATCATAGCTGTCTATTAATTCTGCTGGGCGTAGGTCGTCAAACCATACTCTCGTGTTTCCTGTCAACGTAGAGTTAAACATGTGGCACCAGGTTGGCATAGCCCACCGTTCTGTTTTTGCGGCTGTCTGAAAAATTTTCAAGTGATCTTCCGGATCTTCACTCCAGTTATATGTCTTAATGTGCTCGGCATTCTTGTTTTTGGGAAATCAAAGTAGCGGATTCTAGGTGTAAAAGGATCTACCTCTTCACATACCCATGGCTGGGACAAATCATCCTCCTCCCTGCTTGGTTTCTTTTTCTTTGATCTTGATTTCCAATGACCGCCTCCGCTGTCTTCACTTTCCGAGAGTGCGTCTGTGTACCACGAGTAGGAGGGTTGGTTACGGCTATCGGAGCATGCGGACACACTCCTTCCTCTACTTCCCAACCTTTTGAACACACCTCTATAACAACCCACAATTTTCCCTAATATAATTATCCATCTATTAAATTAGATGCAATTTTACTCAGTGTAATTTCCATCTATTAAATTAGATGCAACCATTTTTATGGAAAGATTTTTGCTTTATTCCATCTATAACGTAACGTAACTTACATTACAAAAGTAAACGTGCTCCGCAACTACCAATGCCAATTCCATCAACGTTTATATCAAGTAAACGTTATAATATGTCAAGTAATATGTTCTAAACTCTATTTTACCATACATTATCTATTTAACGTACCTTTCATAACATTTAATATAAAACGGATTTTATACGTTAACGTTTATACCAAAACCTTGATTACATGTAATGTTTTTATACAAACAAAAAGTACAAACTTATAAGTCATGTGTAAAAGGTTACAATGCATAATATTTGAATTATATTTCCCTCCAAAAACCCTAGTAACAACTCCTTTAGCTTATAGTAAAAAACACCGATTAAGCCACATCTATTCAAATAAGCTCCTTTTCACTCCAAATCAATAGGTATTTCATCTACCTATTTAGCACGTGTTACAACCACTCCAATGCACACATTTTAACATTTCTTTCCCTCCATTTCAACTCCACTCACTCGCTTAAACCTTAAAACCCTAACCCGTATCCATAGCAAACCGGCACCTCTTAATAGTTTTTTAAACTAAGTCCTACCTAAGCTAGCACCCCTCCACACCTTTTTGTCACCACCTTGCCTGCACCTCTGTAAACACCTTGCTAGCTCCATTCACTTCTTTGTCACCTACTGTCATCAACTTGCACCTTTCGTTCCCCAAGAAACCCCTCGTTCACCTCTTGGATATCGTAACCCCCTTCTATTTTTTTTAACCTCTCAACACCTCTCTAAGCGAGTCCTAGCCACATCTAATAGTCACACCTAGCCTTAAACCGTGATCAACTACTTCTTCATAACTTGGCCATACTCCTTCAAAACTTGGCCTCCAATCATTTCAATGCCCTATTATAAACCAAAACCAAGACACTTTTAAAAACTCGCCACAAAAAATTAAACACAGACTATAAATTATGTTCTAGTCTAAGCCCTAGAAAAGAGAAGACCAAAAGACTAGCTAGTTTAGAAGCCAAGTTAATAAGGATAGAAGTCCTTGATTCTTCTCTATGTTAGGGTTACATTTCACCCATTTCATGTGACTAATAAGTCTTTCTTACTTGTTCATAAAGCTTTTGATACTTTTTCAGATCTTGTTTTAAACTTATTCTAGCCTGTGTACAAATTATCAACACTTTTAAACCTTTTTAATCCCTAACCATACCCTAAGTTCGACCATCTTTGAAACCTAATTATTCGAACTTTATACATGAGCTAGTTTTCCCTACACCCCTCATAAGCTTATCATAAATTCCTAATAAAGTTCCTATGTACTTTCATGATCACATGAGTTAAGTTCTTAAACCCTAAACCTACTCATTTGGTTTTCCTAAACCAAACGCACCCTTAAAACCCTAAAAAGCTATATTCATTCAACCCTAATATAAACTAAAAGCTATAAGCTGTCCTATAGCTATTTCTATTGCTAATTGATCATTTTTATAACTTAGAATCAAAACCCTTAAAAGCTCTAACGTCGGAACGGATTACATTTTCTAAACCAAATGTACCCCATTTTGATTTTCAAAATCTCATAAGCTCATTTCATAGCTACAGCTAGTAAAAAACTAACTTATTTTTAGCTGTATAGTATATGCTATAAGCTGAAAATTAATTTTGAGATAAAAAAATACAAAGATCATGAAATTTGGACTAAAAACACAAAACTTTTCATGCATAAGGGTTATAAATTGGTAATTTTAGAAACTTATAATCTTTCGGGCCAAAAGTTTCATTTACTCTTAAGTTAAAACACAGGGGCCAGTTTGCCATATATCAAAGTTTAAGGGTTTAAAATGGTTAAATGGTTTAAATTATAAAGTAAGGTAAAATTTGTAAAAGTTATATAATATACCAATTGTTATATGCCATTTTCAAATTTCAAAGGTATAAAATGTAATATTTTTATATTTAATAACAAAAATATATTTAAACATTTTAAAACTTGATTTTATTAAAAACCTGACACATTTATCATTCATTCATCGATCGAAACATATAAATCAATTATGTAAGTATTAACATATTTTATCTTTACTAGCTTGAAGAAACTTAATAAGATAAATCTTTTTCAATTAAACTATAAACGTATAAACGTTACTTGGGAGTTTCATGTTAGGGCTTTCATTTGCGTAATATTTGACGGAGTTACTGGATTTTCGATTTTAAAGTATCTAGGCTCCTCAAACGTTTTTACACGATCTCTGAGATTATGATAGCCCGGACACGTGATTACGATATTTTAACAACCAAATTAATATTTACGTTAAACTTTATGAAATAAAGTTTTGAAATATAAACAATCAAACTAAGACTTGGCATATTACCCCAGGTTACGTGACGAAGCTGTTTACTTCCATTTGATTTACTTTTGCCATTAATCAGAATTCCCTGTTAAGGTGAGTTCATAGTCCCACCTTTATATGTTTTTCCAAACCCCATGGGGGGATACATGTTATAAACCATGAATGCAAGTATTTTCCAACTGTATGTTATCCTGATATATTATTGCCTAAGTTTACCTTCACTGCCAATATCATTTAATCATGAACCATTAATCACTTGCGAGTGAACGCGAATATTGTAGATAGATCTATCGGGATTGACGAATCCCGTTTGTGTTTACCTGTACATGAGGTAATCAAACGCACTATATTTGAGAATAATGGGTAACTTTGGCAAGTTACCTTTCCAAGAGGACAGTGTTCCTTAATAATGTCAGTGAGGTGATTTCCATGTTAACGTTTGAGTTCATGAGCTTAGGGCGATAATACTGTTTTCCATGATAATTGTAATTGTACAATTATTATCACTTATGATGACTTGTATTCAACCATTTCATTACAAACCTATGAATTTACTCAACTTTTATGTTAACCCTTTTTGCATGTTTATCTCAGGTAACTAAGTTGTTTAAGGCACGGAGTGGCATGGACTTGAAGACGTCTAAACTTGTTATCATTCAACCGTTATGTTTTAAATGTATTTTGGGACCTCCTTTTGTAAAACTCTGATATATTATTGAATGATAACTAAATTTTCCAAAACGTATCTTTTGAGTCATTTTCTATGATTCTATTTCTGCTAATAAAGTGAAAAAAATAACAAAAAGAAAGCAAACAATAAAGGCAATTTTAAAGATAGTGCTAAAAACGCAAATGAATTAAAAACGAACGCGACTTAAACCTATATTATCAAAATTAATCTAAGTTGATTATTAAACTTTTTCTAATCCTCTAATTGACTAAATGCAAGAAACTAAGAAAATTACCACAAAAAAACGAAAAGAGTTTAAGCTTAAAAACACGAAAAACGTGAACGGGATTCAATCGGTTCTTTAAAAAATCAAATTTTACAATTTTAACCCTACAAAAACAAATCTAATTTTCCTACGTCCTATTTGAAAAAAGAAAATTTTCTAAAAAAGAATTAGATTTCTTTTAACTTTTTTATAATTTTTTATGAATTAAAAACGATTTTAACAAAAATTAAATATAAAAAATACTAAACAATTTATAAAAAATCTGGAAAAATCATGAAAAGTAGCTTGAACAGTGAGGAATATAAGAAAAATGAAGTGGTGAAAACAGCTTATCAAATAAGCTGTTAAATAAGCTAAAAACAACTTATAAGCAAAACTAGTTAAAAAGACTATTTAATTTAAACAATGCAAAGGATAATCGAAAAAGACCCTAGGGCAGTTGGTTTGTGTGTGCGTGTGTGAGGTGCTATAAAGGTTGAGTGGGTAGAGGTCAGGGGTTCGAGCCTTGCTCACCCCTGACTTCCCTACTCTTTTTTTTTTCTTTTTGAAAAACTTTAAAAACAAAGTTATAAATAAGCTGAAAACTAACAACTTTAAAACTTGAGATAATTTTTGAAAAGCTATAATAAGCTCAGAAAAAGAGCTTAAAGATGACAGTTGTGATTTTTTTATAACTTAAAACTAAACGGTTGGCTATTTTGAACTTAATAGCTAAAAGGACAAGGAAAAATAGCAAACTAAGACTTACCCTCACCTAATAAGCACTCCTAAATATAAAATAAGCAAAAACCTAAACTATAATAAGCAAATAAGCTAACAGACTTAACTTTTTAAAACTAAGGCTAACTGCTAAACTGTTAAGCATTTTAAGGCTAAATAAGCTGAGGGCAAACAAAAATAAGCACAAAAAGATATGAACCTATCCCTAATAAGCAAATGTAAACCTACAATAAGGCAAACCTAACAGCTAAAATGCTTAAATAAGCAAATAAGCAAATTGGCCAAATCTGATAGTCAAACAGCCTATAGGGCACTTTTTGAGCTTAAAAATAAGCCCCTTAATGAAACCTTATGGCTTAAGGGCTTATATTCCCTTAAAGCTTGTACAATAAGCTACAAATACCAGCAAACCAAATGGAGTTTGAAACAAAGGTAAGCAAAGAAAAATGCTTATGAAAAAGCTGTTTTCACTCAGCATGTGCTGAGTGCCTTTTTTAATCTTTGAAAATGACAGTTTTTGAGCTTAAAAATAAGCTAGGTAAACAGATCCTTATGGACTTGTCACCTCAAAACAGATAAAATTTGACCTTCAAAGAACTAATTTTAATAATCAAAAGAAAGTTTGAAATCAAGAATAAGCATGAAAAAGTAATTTGAAAAAGCTGTTTTGCAAGAAATGACACTTGACAAATTTCTTGACAGATTTGATTAACACAAAACAAGAATAAAGACTTTCTCTACTTGCATTAGGACATAAAAGACACTAAAATCAACTCTTAAAAACTTGATTTGAAAGCTAAATCTAATAAGCACTTCAAAAGTATTTTGTCATGACAAATTTCAAAGACCAATTAGGAAAGTTTAAAAACAGACTTTTAGACCTTAAAACTTTTGAAAGTAGATTAAGAACAACTGAAAAGGGTTTGTACAAGTTGCCTATTTGACCCAAAACAGTTTTTTACAAGTTTTGACCCATTTTGGGTCTTATGCCAAACACCCCTTTAAAACTGCATATTCTAAATTTAAACTAAAACAGAATTTAAAAGGCATTTAAATGTAAAAGCAGATGAAGATTAATGATTGACAAAGACAAATAAGCAAGTAGAAGCAACAAATAAGCAGGAAAAAGCAACGGAATATGCTGAACATGAAAATAAGCTAAAAATGAGGAAATAAAGGGGTACCTTGATCCCAAGCTCAAAACAGGGATCTAATGATCCTAATAAGCTCTAAGGTCCTACCCAGCTTATAAATAAGCAGTCTACCAACCCAATAAGCCCATCATTTTCTGGCTTATCTTCCATAAAATAAGCTGAGGTTCCAATTCTTGCTTTAATGAACCAGTAAACTCATAAAAAGCTTTTTTAAAAGCTTTTATGAGTAAGACAGGTGTATAAGATTATTAGAGCTTATGGAAATGACTTGTGAACATAAAATAAGCATTAATACATAAAACTTTTAAAAGAGGCAGAATTGTAAAAACTTGAAAACTAAAATTTGCATTAATTCATTAAAATGGTTACAAGGCTTTAAAAGTAAAATACAGAATTTTAAAGGGTAAAAGCCATAGAATAGCAACGTACTTTCTGAAATTTACCACAATGAACCATTTACTTTTTTATTACCGATATCACCAATGTACTTTCAATAATAACTAACGGTACAAACGTTTTGTTCAAGTTGAAAAATAATTTGAAAGTACATTGGTGATATCGGTAATAAAAAAGTAAATGGTTCATTGTGGTAAATTTCAGAAAGTACGTTGCTATTCTATGGCTTTTACCCAATTTTAAATTGACATAAAAAACATTAAAATTAAAATTATACTACTCCTACTCCTAGTTACTGCTTTTCTTATCTGTCTTCTTTTCTTTTATAGTCCATGTAGCCTTCTTTTTGTGTGTTTCTTGTGTTTTCTGTGTGAGATAAGTCCCAAATCAATATGAGCCCTTTATCTTGAGTGGTGCCCAAGCCAAACGATCTCAATTAGGGCTGTAAACGAACTGAACGTTCAGCGAACCGTTCGTAAATCGTTCGCCAAGAAATTCGTTTATGTTTGTTTATTTAATAAATGAACGAACACGAACAAGAATTTTGGTCCGTTTAGTTAAAAAAACAAACGTGAACGAACGCTTCGTTCGTTTATTTACGTTCGTGAACGTCCGATTATGTACGTCCGATTACGTTCGTTTATTTCGTTCGTTTACGTTCGTTGTACATCCACAAATATTAGAAGAAATATATAAAATTAATTATATAAAGTTACTTTAAGCCGGTCCTAAAATAATATATTAATTAGTACTAACTTCCTATTAATTTCTCTTCGTTTAAAACATTAAAGTGAAATTGAATTGACAAAAAAAATTGATAAGTTGAAGTGACAAGATGTAAACTGGTTTCTAATGAGCTGGGGAATTTTGTCGCCACTAATAGTCACAGTACTAGGTAAATAATTTTTTTATCGCTAGATATTTTATTTACACCTAGCATTTTAGGTAGATTTAGATAATTTTTTGGTGTGACTCTCTACTTTTCTTGGTATCACATTCCAATGGCAGATCAAAATCAAAAAACCTTTCTTTGACGACGTTTTAGAAAGAGTTCTATATGAGTCATGTGGAATATGTAAACTATGTTAATGATGTTGTTTAGATTTCTTTGCAGAATTGACTAATGTGTGCTCATGATGCTAAATATAGAAGTATGACTGTATATTAAGATCTTTACTTTTGGGATAATGATTATATAGCTAAGATGATCATATGGATCGTTTGAATAACACCTTTAGTTACCGTTCGTTATATGTCCGTTTTGGTTTATATATGATTCATTTAGTTATTTAGTTGTTTATGCTCATTTATTGTCGATTTACGTTCGTTTAACTTTATTAATGAAGAAACATAAACGAACATGTACAAGTTCAAAAATTTAAATAAACGAAACTTGACAACAAATTTTGGTCCGATTTAAGCTGTTCGCGTTCGTTTATTTGTTCGGTTAAAATTAAATAAACGAACATGAACATATCTCCGTTCGCGTTCGTCTGGTTCGTTTACAGCCCTAATCTCAACCCTTTATTTTTGTCTTCTACCATGGACGAATAGGGTTGTTTAGGATTGCCAATATGGCAATTGGTGTTATATGGGGTGAGGTTTGATGGGATACTGATGTTTTGGCCATATGTTGCAGGGTGAAAGGAAGACGACAATGAACAGTTATTACTTGAGGGTTGGCGGGAAAAGTGGAAAAGATATACAATGGATTTAATTTTTAACAGGGTTACTCCCTTGTTTTTGGAAAGTATTTGCACCGTTAGTCCTTTTGGACTGACATTGTTAGTCCTTGAGGACTAACGATGCAAAGGGTATAAGGGTGCTATGGATTAACGGGTGTTAAGTGGTTAATGGTTTGGTTTGGGCTCATAGATTGGACCAGGTATATTTGGTAAGGGTTTGGGCTAGTGGGTTATTTAAAAAAGGTTTAAATGGGTGTAATATATAAGTGGGCTGACCCGGGCCCACTAGGTGGGTACGGGTGGGCCCACTTTTGACAATTTAGGTTTTCGGGTTTGGTTTTCGATGCTCTTTCCAATGCCACTTTCGGGGTTGACTTTGACCTTGTTGACTTTGTTGACTTTTTGACTCTTCACGCTCTTTTCCATTCCGAGCTCGGTTTTGTCCGTTTTTTCTTGATTTTTCGTCCTTTTGTCGGATATCCGTTTCCTGCACAATATAAATGAAAACATACAAATACAAGGTATTTTTGGTACGTTTTGATCGTTTAAGTCCGGTTTTAATGGAAAATGGTATGCGTAATTAAGCACATACCAAAATCCCCCATACTAAGATATTGTCGTGTCCTCACGCAATGCTATAAGTAAACACTTAGAAAACCAAGAATCTCAATCCCCCCCCCCCGACTAATTACTTCGAAAAGTAGCTAAGTGTTCATCGAGAGGAATTAAAGAATCAATAGTTTAGAAAAGCCCCGTTTTGACCATTTTTAAATAATAACACTTATTCACACACACATTTTTGTATTTTTTTCCCTTTTCTTTTTCTCAGCTAACTAACATGTTTGACTTTTGTTATTTTATAACTTTTAGGGATCATAGAACAAGAAACATTTTAATCCTAAAATGCCCAAAAAGGATAAATTTATCGTCCCTGACTTTTCACTTATTCCAAACCAAGCTTAAAACGAAATCACCGTTAAATATAAGTTAAGATGCTAACACTACTCATATTTGCAACTTGTGAACTTTTCACTCCCGACAATTATTATATATTAGGTGAATGTGCCATTTCGAATTTCAACCATCCGGATCAACGTTCTTGTAAATTTCTATGCCTTCCCCAGTTTTCCTACCCGAGAATAATGAGTTTTGAAGGCGAGTCATCCCATGTAGCGAATTTCGTCTCGGCACATCCCAACCTTGCGGCTAAGTGACCAGGCTTTTCACACCCACAGAGACTAGTATCGGGACTCACTGACCTTTGGTTTCAGAAACTTTTGTTCCGTTTAGCATAGCTTATTTAAAACTTAAAATGAAATAGGCTAGTTTTAAAGCATATTCTAAATTTAACAAAAGAGATCTTACATTTATTATTCACAATTAATATGTAAACATTAAACATTGAAGCAAGTGTAACCATAGACCTTTTTGAAGTCTGCAACATCGGTTGTGAGCCGGCAAGATGCAGCAAACTTTTATCAGTCTCGGATTATTATTCTTACTATGGGCTTTCTTTAGAAGGCTGTAACATCGGTTGTGAGCCGGCAAGATGCAACAAACTTTTATCAGCCCACAGTTTATAATTATTACTCATCATTTTTTTTCATTTTTCATCATATTTTTCATATATTTTTTCATTTTTTTATTTCATTTCCACTTTATTTCACGATATAGAGAAGATTTCTTTTTGGAAAATTTAAGTATTATTTGATCTAAGCTAAAATTCTTGTATCCAACTACCTAAATTGTTGATTTAAGTTTATATTTCTAAAAATTAGAGGTATTATTTGGACGGTTAGGCTTTATGGGAGGAAAAAGCCACAAATTACATACATGAGCTTATTAAGATTCCCAAATAATCCTTGTTTAGCATCCAACTAATACTTATCTCTATCATTTTCGTTCTTCGCGAAAATATCCGCGATGTTAGTCTAAAAGTTAAGGAACAGGCTAGAGTCAACCCGCTCGATCGAATTGTCAAATTTATTCTTATTCTTCCCCCAGCAGGAAAGGTCAAAATTGTGACAAAACATTTTTTCTTTTTGAAGATTTTTAATTTTTCATTTTTTTGGATTTTTTGGTGGAAAACAAGATTACGTGAAACAACGGTGGCAGGCACAATCAATCGATAGATCCCCATACTTAGAAACTAAACATTGTCCTCAATGTTTTTAGAAGGGTTTCTATGTAAATCTGAAGCCATTTATTAATTATGCTAAAAGATAAAACGTTAGTCGATCAGATTGGATATTGGATTCCCAAAATGAAGCTGAGGATGTGAAGCTCGATGTGAACCGAAGGCCACACCGCGGAGTACGAGAGGCTTTAAAAATCCGGGCAATCCTGGAAAAACAACACAAAAACACAAGACACGAGAATGAAAGAGGCGAGCCTCCTCACAACACAGAACACTTATTCATTAATACTACTACTAGGATAAGCATGGGTTACCACCCACGAAACGCCTTGTTTTTGCTAACTGAGTCACAAGCTCGACTTGACCGCGAATTCATTGGTCCATGGGGGAGAAATTGGAAGATAAAATCTCCATCGGACTTTCATTCAAGTGGTTTGATAACCATTGAATTCATGAAATCTTACTTCGATTGGAGATACACTCGGCATAAAGAATGATAAAAAGAGATGTCGGGGTCAAATAATGGTATCTTCATTCGCAAGAGAGAAGAATATGTAGAGTAAACGGGATACGTGGAGAAAAGGAAGGAAAGATCCATACAACATTGCCAAGAGAGGAGTTGGTCATCCTCAAATGGTAATTTCACATTTTGTCATAGAAAGAACGTTCTAGAATCCCGGAGTCAACAATACTAGTCAACTCACCCGGATCGGGCTCACTCTTAAAATAGAAACAATCATACTCCGGTGGAGATATGATGTGAGCAAGTTCATCGGCGAACTCCTCATGATAAAAGTCACTCCTATCGGTAGGAGGAAACGGATCATTCGAAATATCAAAGATAAACAAATCATATTTAGAAAGAGAAATATCATAATGAGTAGTGGTACTGCCACTACTCTTCTCTTCATTTGATCGTCATCAAAATAGTAAGCTTCAATATTCAGGAAGAGAATAATCAGAACGAGTAGTGGTACTACCACTACTATTCTCTTCCAAGTCAAAGCAGAAAGTTTTAGATTCGGGTACAAAATTATCAAAGGTGTTAGTCTCCTCTAAGAAAAAGTTAAGAAATATGGAGGGAGCCTTGGTCACAAAATCAGAAGATAGAGGTGGATTAGAATTAATTGCTTTGATCTTAGCAATGAGAAGATTGATTTTTGATAATTTTTCACGAAGAATATCGTCCTCAATCTCTCCATCTTCCGTGTGAAAATCCTTCACCTCCTCTAAGTTGACGAGCTCAGAATCGGGAGGTGATGCCTCAACATAATCGATGTCGTCAATAGAGAAAGAATCGTCATCAATCGAAGTAGAATCATCGTTAGAATCGGAGAAACCCTCAAATTGATCTTTTGAAATGTCAAGAGGTGGAGAATTATCACGAAAAGGCACATCACACATTTTTTTTGGGAATACCCTCGGACTCACTTGGGATTGTGACAAGGTCCTCAACACTAGACTTTATTACTTCGTCCGATTCCGTTGCCGGAATAGTGTCGAGATGCTCATCCTCCATTATGAGAGAGTCAACGGGCTCCTCGGTTGATAAAACGGGTGTGATTGCAACACACGGAGGAAGTCCAGAAATAATAATATCTTTCAAGGGAATAGAACTTTCCTTGTCATCGTCATCATCGTAGCAAATGGGAATCTTCCAATATCGATCTTTAGCCGCTTGATCTTCCGCAATTCGCTTATCTTCTTCCTTCTTTTGCATATATTGACCAACCATATCACATATGGATGTCATTTGCTCCATAATCTTATTTTGAGAATTGAGAAGCTCATTTTGAGCATTGAAGATTGGATGATTGACGGTATATTATGGGGGTTGAAATTGGTCAAAACCGAAATAATTAGAATCATAACACGGATTAGGTTCGTAATAATTCATCGGTTGACATTGAAAAGTCTCGTGAGGACCCCCACAATCTTCACAACAAGGATATTGTTGTGGAAAACTCGGTGAAGTTTGTGGTAAATAATCAAAGTTTTGATTGAAACACGGATCCTGACTGTAGACAAATGGGACTTGAGGTGGACAATCATAACCATGATGGGCATCGTTCCCACATAACTTCTAAGAGTATGGCACGCATTGGGGTTGTGGAGGTGGGTTAAAAATGTTAGGAGAATCATTGACATAATTAGGAATGGAGTCAAAAGTGAATGAATTTCCATCTCCGAAATAGCATGTCGGATCGATACTTGGCAAAGTTTGTGGGAGCTCATCAACGCTTTGATTTTTGCATGGTTACGGATTAGAGATAATCGGAACTTGCGGTGGACAATTATAACCATAATGAGCACCACAAGACTTACAAGTACATCGTTGACAAAAGATATCGTCTAACGAATCCCCACACTCGTAACAACAATTGTGGTCAATATGTGGAGGACTTTGCTAGGAATTTTCACCGGGGTCCTGTTTGACAACGAATGGCTTTTGAGGAGCATTAACAACGTTGGTATTGTCATTGGATGACTCGGAAGTATCTTGAAGGTCTCGGAAAATTCCATTTTCAACATAATATGTAAACAAATCTTCCTTAAATTTCTTTCGTAAAAGAGCACATCCTCGACAATACGGACCATCAACCGGGTTTCCACACCTTGCACAATTCTGAGGGGTCGTTGAGACGAGTCGGGTGTTTTATTAGGATCAGGAACGATCTTGTCTATGAGACCCCCTTTAGAACAATAATAGTCTGTAGTGTACAAAGCTCCACAAGACGAGCATTCTTTAATTGTGTAAAGGGGATTTAAACAATAGTCGAATGACACCATAAGAATTAAAAATAGAGGGATAAGAAGAAGAATTAAATGGCAAAGAGGTCAAAGGAGATTATTTTTGGTTTTTCTGGTTTTTTAAACAACATCTTTTATTAACGGACAAAATGTGATAAGACAACTTAAACCAATTAATCAACAAGCTTCTCGGTAGCTCTTCAAAGAGAAAAACGCACAAAGGAGCGGAGGAGTAGGAAAGCGCAAAGCTATTAAAAATCTTTCTCCTTTAGGGTTGTAGTTCCTTGGAACGACTCGCCTTATACCCCCTTAGAGTTTGTTTATCTTTCAAACGTGAACCGTACCTTGCGAGTGACACAAAAGGTAAGTTTTTGATCTTCAGTTCGAGAACTTATTAATGATAATACTTCAGTTGAAAGTATTATATTGATGGTGAATT
>BQNB010002338.1:103406-126180 GCA_026074375.1 Tanacetum coccineum
TCAACAAATCATCAGTCAAATCGGAGCTGTAATTGAAGGAATACTTTTGGTTGCAGTCTCAACCCATCTTGATGGGCCAGGATAGCCCCTTTAGTAATTAGTATTATTGATGAATAGACTGTGAAGAAGTCAAATGGGCCCTCAATCAATTGACACTGTCCCATTCTGTGTGCAATTTGACATGAGACGACTTATGAAGAAACTTTGAAGACACCGGGTGATCCTTTAGCCCTTGACAGCCTTAATATCGCTAGCCAGGTGTTACACACAAAACCCACCAAAAAACATCACTTGGGCCTTTTTTTATTCTTATAAAAAAGCCCACTATTAACACAAGCCTGAACCATGTTGGGCCACTATACATAACCCAAAAAAAAAGCCCAATACTGGCCCTAAAAATCAATTTTTTTTATTTAAAAACCTTAGGGACTTAAATTGGTCAATTCTGAAAATTGTTTGATTTAAAAGGGAAAAAAGGTGTTGTTTTTTAAATTTAAGATGTGTGGGGACCCTATAATTGCTATTTTACAAAAGTTGTATTTCCGTGTTAAAACCACCATAGGGTTGGTTGGATGATGATTGCATACACCTTCTTTCTTTAGTCTTTGTTTTTAAAACACAAGGGGTGGTAGTTTTTGCCATTGTTTTAACTCGTTTTTTAACTAAAAAGAAAAGAATCACGACAATGGCAAGTTATATGAAACCAGAGGGTCTCTTTTGGGTAAATAAAGTTTTAAAACAGGGGTTCATTGTTCAGCCCAGGCACCACTTTATTTTCTTTTCCCCCCCCCCTTTCTCCTTTCCGCCAACCTACTAGAACCCCACCCCCCCCCACACCCCCCACCATCACATCCACTGTCCCCCCCTCATATTTTTCACATGTTAGCATTCTTTCTTTTGACCCACCTTCCCTTAATACAGTCAGTTCTCACCCAAACCTAAACCTCATACTTCTCTAACACTTTTAAACCTGCAAGTTGCAAATACCCCTCTAAACGTGAGAGATGAGAGAACTAGTACAGAATGAGAAATTATTCAATGGTCGGGTAATGCAATTTGCTCAGCAAGAAGTCACTAACTTCTAATCCTATGGGCTAGGATTGGAAGCTGAGGCTTCACCTCACACAAGAAACACAAAGAGATGATTAGAGGCTTATATAAATACAAGAAAAGACAAGCCGAACACTCTAGTTTTAACTTAGCTTTATTTTTTATACGTAATTTTAATCAATTTGTAATTAAGCTTTCAGCTCACCTTATGTGTAGAATGTCACTGATTTGAAGCAATTGTTAATGCAATGGTGTAAGGTTTTTTTTGATGTTTTTAAAATTTCACCAATTGCCACTCTTGAATTGTGTTGATAAATGTTGAAGAAGATAACTTGTGCGTATTTCTTGTTGCATCTAAAAACAGTTCATCGTCCTAATATCAGGCTTAATTTTTAATAAATTTTGAATTAAAACCAAAGAATAGGGAAATTTTACTTATTTAAAGGGGTTGTTTGGCTTAAGCTTGAAAACGGGTCATATGGGGTTTTGCATGGGTCAAGTGCACTCAGCCACTTTTGGCTGAGTGTGTAGGTTTAATTAATCCATTAAAAACACCACCTTTAGTTTGGAAATAAGTTTTTTAGTCCCTTTTGGTTTCTGTCAAAATCTGAAAAATGCCCCTTGAGCTTAATGTGCTCAAGCTGCATAAATATGCACATAAACCTTGTTTAAGTACTCTTTGGTATTGTTTCTACCCATAAAAACCATAATCCTTGTTTGCTGTCCTCTCTGGGTTTTGACCAAGTTTAAGTCAATTTTGCTTCTCTTTGCCAAATTTCTAAGGAACCCTCTCAATTTCAAACCCATATTTGATCAGCATGTTTTAATAAGTTTTAAAGCTCATCTTTTGGAAATAAGCTCTTCCCTATGGCCTTTTAATCTGTTTTCATTTTTTATATCATTTAAAGCTCATTTGAGCTTATTAAGATAAGCTCAACAAGTCCTTAAGGCTGTGTTTGTTTCTCCCCTGGTGCTGAAACACAATTTTTTTTCAGAACCCTTTATCTAGATTATTTTTGCATTAGACTTCTTAGGATCTTTTTGCTTTTTAGTGTAGCCTAATGAGAGTCTTTAAGCCCCTGAAAACGTATTGCTTGTCCTCACCTTTATTTAGCTTTAGCTTATTCTTGGCCTTACAAGTAGCACTTTTTCTATTTTCTTAGTAAAACTGTCATCATAGCTTATTCTTAGTGCAGCTTATTTTAGGGCTTATTAGACTGCCATAGCTTATATTTAGGATTCCCTTTTCCCTATTTATCTGTCCCCCATTGTTTTAGCTTATTTTGCTAGCTTAAATTCCAAAGGAAATCAAAATAAGCTCAATATAAGATTATTAAGCTTCTGACTCCCAAAACAAGTTATTTTCTACGCTTATTTAGTAGACAAAAGTTTCAAAAGTGCTTTTTATTATGTTGTTCAAATTAAGCTGGTTTATAAGTTTGTTAGTTTTTAAGTTTTTGCTTAATCTTAATTTTTCAATTAATGCCAAAATAAGTAGTCGTAGGGGCTGTTTGGGGTAGATCTTGATAGTTTAGGGGGAAAAAACCATTTACACTGGAGTTGTAAATTTTAGTATACTTTACCGCCTACCTATGTTTCCATTTTTTGTTACACTTTACCCTTGATTTTTAGAAAAAAAATAAAAAGGGGGAAAGGAAAATTTTGACAAGGGAAAGGCCGGGTGACCGTCCGGGTGAGCTAGACATAAGACTCGAACCAGGGGGGGGGGGTCTCTTCCCTCTCGATTTACAAACCCCCTTTCACTAAAACACACTTACCTCACTTTTGCGCTTGGGTCTTTTTTCGTTTTTAATGGGGACTCAAGGAGGGCTCAATTGGTTTATTTATTTTTTGATGTTTATTTCATGTATTTTTTTGTTGCACATAAGTCTTTTTTTATAAGAGCTGTTAGTTTGTTTTCGTAGGAATTTGAAAGCTTTTTTATTTTCGGGGCTGTATTTAGGTAAGATGAGCTTTTTTTGTTTCTTATTTTTCGTTTAGAGGGTAGGGATTTGGTCCATTTTAGTGTTTGTTCTAGTATTTGTTGTTTATTTTTTCAGAATTTTAGTAGTGTAGTAAACCGTTTTAATATTTTTTATAATTTAATTTAGTTTTTTTTTTTTAAAATCTCTATTTTTTATTCATAAATAAATGTACAAATATATTATCAAAAAATGATTATAATTTTTGCTTTTTTTCTAGATAAATTTGTCTTTTATCATCTAGTTTGTAGGGAAGAAAAATATAAAAATTTTTCGTTTATCTAGGGTCATTTTTATAACTATTCTTCTTTTAAAGAAAGGGTAATAAGTGGTTGGAGGTATGGGTTTTTTTTTTTGTTTTGCTCGTTTTTGGGTCAAACGAACTCCTGTTTTCGGTCTAGTCTTTTTCATTCTTCGTTTAGTTGACCCCCGTAGAGTTAGTTTTAGAAGCAGTGAAAAATTTCAGTTTACAGGGTTATTTTTAAAGATTTTAGGTTTTTTCCCCCATTTTGTACGGGTTCAGGTGGTGGTCGTTTTTCTAGTCATTAATTGTTGCGTATTGTTATAAGGTTTTTCTTAAACCGTTTTGGTTTACGTTAATTGTATATAATTTGAACTTATTCAATTCCCAAAACTCTTCCTTCCTTCAAACTAAAATCTTCGATCGTTTCGATTTACCATTCAGCCTAGTTGGGGATTTACGACCCGGGGGAAAACTTATACTATCTCCGGGTATCATTGATTGTTGGTTTTTACACTTCTTTATATATTTTATATTTTATTATATATTATATATATTTACGGTGTGAATCCGGCACGATCAATTTTTGGCGCCGTTGCCGGGGAGGCTGTGCAACCGTCTATCGTTACGTTTGATCAACCGTGTTTGAAATTGTGAATATTTTCTCTAAAAAAAAAAAAAAAAAAAAAAAAAAAAAAAAAAAAAAAAAAGTACAAAAATATTTTTTATTTCTTTTTAGTATAATTATCATTTAAAAATCCAAAAAAAAAAAAAAAAAAAAAAAAAAAAAAAAAAAAAAAAAAAAAAAAAAAAAACCAAAAAACATAAAAACGATTGTCCATAATAAAAAGAAATAAAACTCACAATTGGTAAAATACTAAAATTATTATATTTCAAATGAAGGTATTATCATAATAAGTCCGGTGAACTTGTTGGTTCCCAATTCGAACAAAAAGATTAAAAACTGCTTTTGTGTCTCTTTCGACGTCTACGGCTCACCTCGGAAGTTTTGAACCAAAACTATAAATGTGGGTATAAGGAGGGTTGTTCCTAGGAACTACGACCCGAAAGGAGAAATAAGCTTCGCGCTATTCCTACTCCTCCGGATCTCAACCTGTGAGTTTATCTTTTTGAGGCTTACGTGAAGTAAGCAGATTTCAGGTTTAAGTTGTCTTATTCATTTTGTCCGTTTAAAATAAATTGTGATTCTAATGAAACCCAAAAAATAATCTTCCATTTTTCGTAGCATTTAATTTTTTTCTCATTCATTTCATGTTTATTTCTTATGGACGTCATTTCGATTATCGTCATTGAATCGATTTCCGCGATTAAAGAATGCTCGTCTTGTGGAAGTTTGTACACTTCAAACATGTGAGTTGTTCGAAAAAAGGGAAGTCTGAAGACAAGATTTCTTGTTCCTAACCCCCTTCGGAATTGTGCAGATGTGTGCAAAGTGTTGGGAACGGTGATGGTCCGTGGTTGTCAAGGGGGGGGGGGGGTCCACAAAGTTGGGTCCCCCCCCCCCCCCCCCCCAGGGGGGTGATGTGCTCTTTCACGAAAGATTTTATGGAAGGTCTTGCTTATAAACTGTGTGGAATGGAAAATGAATTTTTAAAAGACTTCCAAGACACTTCACGGACGGACAATACCAACGTTGTTAATGCTCCATCGAGAAGCACCAATAGTGTTAATCAGGACCCAGAGTAAAGGTTCCTCACAAGACCTCACACATTGACCATTGTTGTCAAGAGTGCGGTGATTCGGTTAGATGGAATCTTTTGCTCGACAATGACTCATGTAAGTACTTGTTGGGAAAGGTGCTCATTACGGTTAAATTGCCCTCCGAAAAGTTACGATTATTTCTAATCCGGAACCATGCAAAGATCAAAAACTTTGATGAGCCCCTACAAAACTTGCAAAGTTTGCAACAAACAATGTCTTCTTGGCCTCACTATGCCAAAGATGTGGTTTGGAAAAAATACAATGGAGTCTCGTTTTTATTGTAAGGTTGGGAAATGGAACACAAATCAATGTTTCAACTCCATGACTCTTCTAACGATTCTCCAAATTTTGCAAACCATCCTCCACAACAAATTCGTACCATACTCTTGTGAGTTTACGTGGGACACGATCCGAATTACGGTTACGATTGTTCCACCTCAAGTCCCGTTTGTCTACAAACAGGGACCCATGTTTCAATCAAAACTTTGATATTTCCCACAAACTTCACTCAAGGTTTTCCACAAACAAATTATTTTGTTGTGAAAATTGAGGGGAAAACCTCATGAACTATCCATGTCAACCATTGAAATGTAGACTTTTGTCACGAGCAAAATTCTTGCTATGATTCAAATTCTTCGTGGTTTTGACCAATTTCAAACCCGAAATATACGTACAATCATTCCAATCTTCAATTCCCAAAAATGACTTTCTTAAAACTCTCAAAATAAGCTTATGAAAAATGGCAACCTTACGTGAGTTGGTTGACAAAGCTATACAAAAGAAGGATAGAAGAAAGCGAAAATCGCGGAAAAGAAAGAACAAGCGGCTAAAGATCGATCTTGGAAGATTCCCATTTGCTACGATGATGACGAAGACAACACCATTGCAATCACACCCGTTTTACCAATCGAAGGAACCGTTAACTCTCCTAAGTATGGGGGTATACGAGCCATCTATGCACTATTCCGGAAACGGAATCGGACGAATTCATAAAGTCTAGTGTTGAGAACCTTGTCCCAATCCCAAGTGAGTCCGAGAGTATTCCCGACAAAATGTGTGATGTGCCTCTTTGTAACAATCCTACCTCTCTCGAAGCTTTCAAAGAACATTCTGAGACTATCATCGATTCCAACGATGATTCTACTTCAAGTGATGACGATTCTCCCTACGGTGAGAATATCGATTATGTCGATGCATCACCTCCCGATGATGAGATCGTCAGCTTAGAGGTAGTGGAGATTGTTAACCCGGAAGTTGGAAGGATTGATGATGATATTCTTTTAACAATCAAAGACGATATCCTTCGTGAAAAATTGTCGAATGTCAATCTTCTTATTGCTAAGATCGATGCATTAAGAGATAATCCCACTCCATCTTCCACTTTTATGATCAAGTTCTACTCACATTTCATAATTTTTGGACGGTTCTGGAGTGAGTGAGGGGGGGGGCCTTAATAAAAACACCTTTGATAATTCTATTCCCGAATCTGAAACTTTCCGCTTTAATCTAGAAGAGATTGGTAGTGGCAGTCCCATTACTCATTCTGAGTTATCTCTTCCTGATTTTAAAGCTTTCTACATTGATAACATTATATCCAAATTTTTTTATTTATCATTATCCATTACGATCTTTTTAAGGTATAGGAGTAGTGGAGTACCACTACTCATGTTGATCTTTTCACATATGATTCGTGCTATTTTTGAATCTTTCGAATGATCAATTCCTACCTACAGCATAGGGGGTGACCGTAATCATGAGGAGTTTGCCGATGAATCTTGTCTCACATCATATTCTCCACCGAAGTATGATCATTTCCTGCTTTAAGATTGTGCACGAGTGGGCAATCATTACTATGGATGTGGTGAATGTATTTTCACCACACAAGAGAACCAAGATTAATGTGCCTAATGTTTTACCCACCAATCCCAACCTGATACGGATTTCATACTTTTAAGTGAACCTCTCTTCGCATTAATATTTTAGTAGATTGTTTTCTTCCATTTCTACGTTTCCAGTTGCTCCACCATATTCTTCTCTCATGTGGGACATGAAGACATTCATTTTTGATCCCGGCATCTCAAGATACATTTTTTAATGCCGGGATGTATCCTCATCGGAGTGGAAAACTTTCATAATCAATGTTTATCAAAAACCGCTTGAATGAAAGTCGTATGATGTTTTTACCTTCCACTTGCTTCCCCATGGACCAATGAAATTCGGGGTCGAGTCGAGCTTGTGGACTCGGTTAACAAAAACAAGGCGGCTTCGTGGAGGCACCCATGTCTTATCTAGCTTAGTTGTAGTTTTAAATTAAGTCTTGTGTTCTTTGTAATTCTAGTGTTGTTGTGATGAGATTTGCTTCTGCCATTCCTGTGCTTGTGTTTTATTTGTCCAGGTATTCCCGGTCTTATGAAGGCCTCTTGACTCTGTCATTTTTAAACTCGAGTTAACATTCCTCCAGCTTCCATTTGGAATTCAGTATCAAAATCTTATCGACTACGTTTATTCTTTTGGCATACTCATAAAGCCTTTAGCATTACGTAGGTACCCCTTTGAATCATCCCGAGGACCGATGTTTAGATCTAGTGTTGGGGGGGGGGGAATCTTCGATTTGATTTTTGCCTGCAGTCGTTGTTATCATGCAATCCCGTTTTTACACCAAAATTTTTGCAAAAATACCAAAAAAAAGAAAAATTAAAAAATGAAAAAATTTAAAAATTTCAAAAATAGAATAAATGTTTTTGTCTTTTTGGGTAGAGTAAGAATAAATTTTTGACTCGATCGGGCGTGTTGAGCCCTAGCTAGTTCTTTTAGGCCAAAGCTTTCACGAATTCTATTGCTTTGAATTCTTAAGTGAAGAACGAGAAATGATAGAGTTAAATATAAGTCTAAGTGTCAAGCAAGATTCGTCTAAAAACTTATATGAATAACTTGTGTTCTTTTTCTCCCATAAGCTTCTAATCCGCCTAATCATACGTGTTCGATTTAACTCAGCTAAGTCAATCGATGTTTTCAGAAAAAGCTTCAAATTTGTGACTTAATTCTTTAAAAGCAAAAGTTTTGAAAAGATTTAATGCCAATAAAGCATACATTTGAATTATATGGAGCCAAGTATTAGATGTGTCGTGATTGTATCCCACTCGCTAACCACGAGGTGGGGGGTTCAAAACTAAGAAACATCTTTGCTTCTAGGGACTTGGTGTGTCGTGATATTCACTTGGAAGAAGGTCTAGGTTGAGGGTTCAAACTAAGACATTCTCCTTTTAGCCTATATTAGGTAAGAAGGTGTTGATGTGATTTCCCATACAGCTAGCAACGCCAGGCGTGGTGTTTTCACCTCCCCCCCCCCCCCCCCCCCCCCCCCCCCCCCTCCCCCCCCCCCCCCCCCCCCCCCCCCCCCCCCCCCCCCTAACTAGAACACCGGATGTTGGTTGTGATATCCTATTAGGGAGCGAGGCCTAGGTAGGTGTTCAAACTAAGCAACGCATTCCTAGCTTTAAGAACTAAAAAAAAAAAAAAAAAAAAAAAAAAAAAAAAAAAAAAAAAAAAAAAAAAAAAAATTTTGAAGTTCTATAAAATCAAGTTGCAAGTCTTAATAAATTGTTGCTTTGAGTCTCGATCATTTTGTGATATGAGAATAAGTTGATCTATGGTTGAGTTAAATACGAGAACTCACGTAATCATTTATCCATGTCGGGGGAGTTCAAAAGTTCTACAAGTCATATAGATGAGGGCTTTACACCTAAACTTATATCGCACAATGATTTCCTTTAATTGCTTGGCTTAAGAACTAGTTGAAAAATCTTAGGGGACGATGGTAATTTTTCCGTCTTCAGGACATCCTGTAGATCATTCTTCAATGGTAGTTTCTCACTCTATGATACCCATTGTGAGTTTTAAATATAGGAAGACAAACATTCAAAAATCCAAAAATTAGAGTAGTTCAATGTACATACTCAAAATAATGGTGTTTAATCGGGATTTGTTCGAAGCTATTTGATTCTTTCCTTTGACAAACACTTTTGTACTTTTCAAAGTTATAGTCGGAGGGGGAGGTCAAGAGTCTTATTTTCGTAATTTGGCTTTACTTCATAGCATTGCGTTGAGGACACTGGCAATGTCGTAGTCTGGGGGATTTTGGTATGTGCTAATACACATACCTTTTTACATTAAAACGGACTTAAATGACCAAAAACAGACAGAAATGCCAAAGATATGTTTGTTTTACACTTGTAGTTGTGCAGGAAAGGTTATCTACACCAAAGAAAGAAAACAATGCAAACATGACCAAAACAGACACGGAATGGAAAAAGCTTGTGTAAGGACATTGGCCAAAGCAAAAGCCAAAGATCAGATCAGTCAAGTCAAAGTCACTCAACAATTCAACAGTCAAAATCGGAGCTGTATTGAAGAATACTATTGGGGTTTGTTGCCAATCTCAACCATCTGATGGGCCTGGAAAGCCCATTCTATCAGTTATTGATGAAGACTGTGTAAGACCAAATGGTCCCTCAATCAATGACAACAGCCCATTTGTGTGCAATTGACAGGAGACTATGAAGACTTTGAAGACCCGTATCTAGCCCTTGAACAGACCTATATCAGCCAGTGTACCACACAAAACCCACCCAATCCTCATTGGCCTTAACAAAGCCCAATAACAAGCCTGAACCATGTTGGGCCCACTACATAACCCAAGCCCAATATGGCCCAAACATTTTTTTATTAAAACTTTAGGGGACTTTAAATTGTCAATTCTGAAAATTTGGTTTTAATAAAAGAAAAGTGTTTTAAATTAATTGAGGGACTAAAAATAACAAATTGCAATTTTACAAAGTGTTTTCCTTGTGTAAAAACCAAGGGCTGAAATGCTAATACACCATTTTTCTTTAGTTCTTTGTTTTTAAAAACTTGGGGTAGTTTTTGCCATTGTTTAAACATCGTTTTATATCTAAAAAGAACAGAAACACGAAATGGAAAGTAATTGAACCCGGAGGGTATCTTTTTGGGCAAAAAAAAGTTTTACAAAACCTGTAACCCAATTACGCCCCCTTCCCAAAGCTTTCACCGCAACTTCCTAGCCACCTCAAACAACCTACAATTAACTATCCCTCCACTAAATAAAGATCCCTCCCAACGATTCACATGTAGCATTCTTTCTTTTACCCAACCTTTCCCGTATCAGTCCCAAACCTAAACCCACCTTCACTAACCTTTAAACCTGCCAAGTGCAATCCCCCTCAACCCGAGGAAATATCAATGCGGGATAAAGCTCAAAAGAAAGCACAGATCTAATCTAAGGGCTCGGATTGGGAAGCTGAATGGCTTTCACATCAACAAGAACACAAAGAGATGATTAGAGGCTTATATAAATACAAGAAAAGACAAGCCGAACCACACACTAGTTTTAACTTAGCATTTTTTTTACTTAACTTTTAATCAAATTGTAATTTAAGCTTTCAGCTCACCTTTTGTTTAGTAAGTCAACTGTTTGAAGCAATTTAATGCATGTTTATGGTTTTATTTTGAGTTTTTAAATTTCCCAAATTGCCTCTCTTGAATTCGTGTGTAAATTGGTGAAGAAAGAAACTTGTGTTATTTCTTGTTTGTTGCTGCTAAAAAGTTCACAGTCTAATATAAGCCTTATTTTAAAATATATTTTGATTTACAACCAAGAAAGGGAATTTTACTTATTTAAAGGGGTGTTTGGCTTAAGCTTGAAAACGGGTCATATGGGGTTTTGCATGGGTCAAGTGCACTCAGCCACTTTTGGCTGAGTGTGTAGGTTTAATTAATCCATTAAAAAACACCACATTTAGTTTGGAAAATTAGTTTTTGGTCCTTTTTCACCCGTGCGTTTCGTCAAATATCTGAAAAGCACCTTGAGCTTAAGTGATTCAAGCTGCTATAAGGCTGCCTTAAACACCTTGTTTAAGTACTCTTTGGTATTGTTTCTACCCATAAACCCAAGCCCTTGTTGCTGTCCCTTGGGTTTGACCAAGTTTAAGTCAATTTTGGCTTTGCAAATTTTTAAGAACCCTCAATTTCAAACCCAATTATCAGCTTGTTTTTATAAGTTTTAAAAGCTCATCTTTTGGAAATAAAGCTTCTTGCCCCTATGGCCTTTTATTGTTTTCATTTTTTTATATCCTTTTAAAGCTCAAGTTTGAGTTATTTTAAGATAAGCTCAACAAGTCCTTAAGGCTGTGTTTGTTTCTCCCCTGGTGCTGAAACCAATTTTCAGCACCCTTTATCTAGCTTATTTTGCATTAGACTCTTAGGACTTTTTGCTTTTTAGTGTAGCCTATGAGTAGTCCTTTAAGCCCCCAAAAGTTCATAGCTTATCTCCCTTTTTAGCTTAGCTTATTCTAGGCTTAAAGTAGCACTTTTTCTATTTTCTTAGTAAAACTGTCATCATAGCTTATTCTTAGTGCAGCTTATTTTAGGGGCTTATTAGGACAGCATAGCTTAGATTTAGGATTCCCTTTTCCCTAATTTATCTGTCCCCATTCCCCCCATTTGTTTTAGCTTATTTTGCTGCTTAAATTCCAAAAAGGAAGCAAAAAAAGCTCATAAGCTTATTAAGCTTCTGCTTCCCTAAACAAGCTTATTTTTATAGCTTATTTTAGTAGACAAAAAGTCAAATGTTGCTTTTATTAATGTTGTTAATTTAAGCTTGGGTTTATAAAGTTTGTAGTTTTAAGTTTTTGCTAAATCTTAATTTTTCAATAAGCCAAAAATAAGCTAGATCGTAGGGTCTGTTTTGTAGATCTTTGATAGTTTAGGGGTAACCATTTACACTGGAGTGTAAATTTTAGATACTTTACCCGCCTACCCTTAAGTTTCATTTTGTACACTTTCTACCCTAGACTTTTAGAAAAAAATAAAAAGGGGGAAAGACAAGAGGAGGGTGAGCAAGACTCGAACCCGGGACCTCTCGATACAAACCCCCTTTCACCAACAACACTTACCACTGCGCCCTTGGGTCTTTTTCGTTAGAGAACTTCAAGGGCAATGGTTTTTTTTTATATTTTGAGCTCATAAGCTTATAAAGCTGTTTTAAGCTTATTAATCGGGCGTAATTTAGTAGCTTATTTTGTTTCTTATTTTTCGTTAGGGACCATTAGTTTCACATCTAGTCCTTAGTGTCAAGTATTTGTTGTTCAAATTTTTCAGAATTTATAGTCAACGTTTTAATATTTTTTTAATTGAATTTAGTTTAAAAAACTTTATTTAATTCATAATAAATACAAAATTATCAAAAAAATATTTGCTTTTTAGAAAAATTTTCTTTTTTCATCTAGTTTGTAGAATAATATATTAAATTTTTTCGTATAGGGTCTTCTTTCCTTTTTTATAACTATTTCACTCTTTTAACGAACTGGTTGTCGGGTCGGGTTTTTGTTTTGACTCGTTTTTGGTCAACACGAACTCGTTTCGGTCTAGTCTTTTCATATTCGTTATTTGACCAGTTAGAGTAGATTTAGAAGTGAAAAACATTTTTACGTATGGGTATTTTTTAAAAGATTTTAGGTTTCCCCTTTGATACTGGGATTCGAGGTTTCGTTTTCTAGTTTAAATTTGTAATTTTTAGGGTTTTTCTTAACGTTTTAGTCCGTTATTGTTTTAATTTTATCTTATTCAATTCCAAAACTCATTCCTTCACTTCAAACTCAAATCTTCGATCGTATCGATTTAACCATTTCCAGACTCGTTGGGGATTTACGACACGGGTAATAACTCTATACTACCTTCATCGGTATCATTGATTGGTGGTTTTTCAACGTCTTTATACTATTTTATATTTTTTTATAATATTATATATATGTACGGTTTTTTGTGAACCGGCACGATTCAACCCTTAGTGACTTCTTGGTTTTCTTGGATGGATCACGAGACATAGCAAATAGGTTTTTCTACGGTTAAGAGGTTTTGCAATACTTGTGGTTGTGTTGTTTGTTTGCTTTTATTTTGTTTGGAATGTAGGATAACATTTGCAAATGTTTTTATAAAACTTAAAAATAAAACATTAACCAATTTTTAGAAAACTAAATTTTTGAATTTTGTTTAAAGTTTAAATATGATTTGAAACTAAATACTTGTTTTTATATAAATAACACTTAATAATTGTTATGATTGTTATTGATTTAAATGTATTGTTAAACTTAATATTTTTCCACATAGGTTATTATAGTATGAAATGAACAACATGGACACACATAAATGATATAAAAAATTATTAGGGTCTTAAAGTTAAAACATAGCGTTTTAACTTGTGCTACGAAGGATGAATGCATGCTTCCTCGTACACACCTTTTGATCATTTATCAAAACTTATACCGCCTTAAAATTTAAAGTTCATGCCGTCCAATTGGTTGAGATCAACTTCAATTACTTTGTGGCTCTGCGTTGTGACGTAGGTAAATTGCTAACCAAGGTGATTATTACTATATTCGTGTGAGAACTTATACATATTCTCACATGTTCTCGTATTGGGTGACTTAATCGAGTTAAGCAGGCGAGACCTTGGCTCGAGGAAAGGATGGGACTAAACATGCTAGCTTAACATTGTTTCTCCGGTTACAAATGAGGATCTTAGAATTGGCACGGTTTTGAATGACTGAACGTCACCCTACCTATTGATTCTATTCATTGCTAGAGAATCAACTTGATATGTATGGTGGAACCTCATGGAGGACTCTTAGCCTTCGTAAAATAATTGTTTTATATTATAAACAAGGGGTAGTTATATTTTAAAAGGATAATTATCAATAATTATACTTAAATTTGAACTTGTAATTTCTATTAATGACATTTATGCAACACAAACCGTAAACAAAAGTTTGTTTCTTTTCCTTATTAGAGAAAAACAAACCAAGTCTTCTTTCTTTCTAAGAAAAAGACTTATTCCTATCCTTTCTACTTGTTTGAGAAAGCTATAATAGGAACACTTGAATTTTCCAATCCTAATCAAAAACTTAAAATACTTATCGAGAAATCCATTTTATTTGTAAAAGTATAACGGCTAGTACGGGTTGCACATTCATTATTGGATGACTAGTTGGAACATGTATTCTATAGCCTACTAAAAACGATACATCTTGATGCGTCAAGACATGGTATGAGTTTTTATACATTAGAAATGGACAATCTTAATAAATCGTTGAAAGTGAAAAGGAAATTTAATTTCATGTTTTCTTGTAGTTTCCCTTAAACTCGATATTTTTTCTAAGTATTCTACACACCCTTAAGGTTATGTTAGAGAAGAGGAATTGCATGTAAACTTCCAAGTTAAGATGCATTGTGGATAGTTCATCATATATATAGTAGAACTTGATGCACTTCCTTGAATATCTAAATAGTACATGTTTAATAGTCCGTGATGCTACATAGTTATAACGTGCAGATATTCAAAGAGTATAAAAGTAAATAATTGCTACTCTGCACTTCATTGGCATAGTCCACACATTTAATGTTTTTGTTTATCAATTAGGTGAAGAAATGCATTTTACTACTGATATAGACGCACATGTAATGTTGTCTAAATTTAATAGGAGCTATGAGGTTATCACCTTGTAAGTGACCCATTTTATTTCTAGCTGGTCTTGAAATAATACCAATTACTTTTCTCACATACGAAGCATCATAGTTTTATTAAGATATCATAGATATCATTCTATTAGATAAACTTGTCGCTTTTACTGATGATCACTATCTTAAAAATGTTATCTATTACAATGTTAATGCATGAACTGCTTATTAAACAATAAGTTTTAAGATATACTTATAATGCAAATGTGATTTTAGTTTTGACTTAAATCATATCATATCTGTGACATTGTCATATTATTCATACAAACATACAGAAGCGTGGTGGATACATAACCCACTAGTCTCAGGATCGTAACCTGACTCATAATATGCTCACTTGTTTGTATAAATGCTTGATGTTGTGCCATGCACAAGTGAGAGAAATCTTAATTGTGTGCATGGTACAACGCATAAAAATATGACTAATGGTTTCTCTTAACTAGTATGGTAAGAAAGCTAATATTCTACTAGGACTTATACACCTTGATGTATGTTGCCCTACTTAGAACTAGTGTCAAAAAATAATGAATACCTACTTTATCATATTCACATAAAAATAGGTTTAGCACCAATATCTTGAATTGTGTCCATCTTGTAAAAGACATTCAATACAGAAGTATGTAATTAATTGGAAAAGACTTTGAAGCAGGAGTCGGCGTTTAATAATACTTTATTTAATATATTTATTTCTTCTTGTAAAGACATAAACATCAGGTCCTTGAACTGTTCAAAGACTTATAAAGTAAGCAATTGACTTGTCATGTCTCCTAGTCACAACATGTACATGAAGTCATTAAAATGTTCAAATTATAACATAAAGTTAGCGATTAACGTGTTATGTCTTCTTGTTAAGACATGTACATAAAATCCTTGATCTTCTATAAGACTTCTACGTTATAGCATCCATTTGGCTTGAAATTACTGTTAATGCCATTATGTTTGAACAAATTGGCAAGTATGTGAGCCAAAGGGTATTAGGGTATCTATGGAATTGTGATGCTGTGTCATAATCCCATTACTCGGAGAATACCACATCGCTATGGTATGTTTGATGTGTAAAATTCAACTCTGTTGATATTGTTTGATTTTTAATAACTATATCTACCCTACCTCTAATCTTATCAAGGTTAACAAAATTGAGTAGAGCCACGTGTTTACTCAATATGGTTCCAATCAAGAAGGTAATTAAGACACCATCAGGTTATAGAATGGGAAGAATCCCATTAAGTCTTAACTGGAGTTCGGAATTTTTTGAGATCACGTTCGCGTGTTATTAGCAAACTAGAGTCAAGAACTGTCAGCATACATTATACATCCCAAACGAGAACAATTTTATTGTTGCTCGACTTGCTGCGTATTTGGAGAAAGTCTCCTCTTACACGAAGCAAATGGGAGCATCTGTTTTTGGAGAAAGTCTCCTTTTACATAACCTTCTGAATGCACTAGCTAATGACATAATAAATGTTGAGATATAGTCCACGAAAAAAAATCATTTTTAGAATTTGAATTGATCTTTCATCAATCGGTTAGACTGAAGAAGCTTAAAAATTGGTTCTTCTAGGAGAGATTATATGGATAAAATTTTAATACCATTTTAATGCAGCTTGTGATAAGGGTTTTACTTATACTTAAGCAATTGACTATGATTAAAGCTTCTTTTCCTTACAAGCGTTATATTAATAAAGATATTAATTACCATACTTGATTTCATATGAAATATGGTAATTGGATGTCAAAACTCCTCTTGAATGATTACCTTTGCGAGGACGTTATGTAATAAAAAGGGTTTATGAATCTAAGTTATCTTTAGAAAATGTGCAAGCTGTAAAATCCAAGTGGATTAGAGCATGCATCTATGAGCTGGAATCATATGTTTAAATCAACAATTTGAATTTGATTAAAACAAAGAGATCTCCTTAGTACACCTTAAAGCTAATCGGAGCATTATGTTTAGTCTTTCTTATATCTTATATGTTGTCAACATATTAAAAATAATATTTCACTTAAGCTAGATTTTAATCCTTAGTTTGGAATAATATTTCTATCGATAAAATTAGTAAGAGAAATAAAACATGTAACTTGGAGCATAAGTTTACTAAAGTAAAACATACAGCGATTAATAGTATTAACACAAACATGGGGACACATCATTGAGCAAGACTCAAGTTCTATCTCAACTGATGAGTTAAACACATATTTGAAAACATTTGGTTCAGCTAAATGTTTCATTATGTATGTCATGTATTAGACTAATTGTGGCACTTGCATAAATGCAAGATGTCCTACAACATAGTAATAGTTGAAAGTCATTTAGGGACTATTATTGAAGAACATTCTAAATTGGTATTTAAGGACTAAAGACATGTTCATTGTTTTATGGATTTTTATAAGAGAATTAGTGTTGAGCTTATACACTATTGCTTAATTTGATTGAGATATTCTCAATCCTAGTCATAGCAGGATTTTCATCATAAATGATAATACTGTTGACTAGACATGCTTGATTGAAAGCATTGTTGCACTATTCATTAAAGAATAAGAATACTTTACAGTTTGGGAAGCTGTTAAGAAGACTGTCTTATATAGGTGGTTTTGCTTGCTTTAAACAACCTATGTAATTTGTTATGGTGATGCTCTTATTATTGTATTAGCATTTGAACGCACATATACAAAATGACAATCATCGTATTATTCAAAAACCTTCATTGCTTGTGAGTTTTGAAACAAGTATTCTCAAAGGTCACTCAGATGACAACTAAGTTTGGTACTTTTTACAAAGTTAATGTCTTGTACCAAACATGTTTATCATGCTAGGAACATTGAACTTTGACCTGCTAGTAGTCTCACGTATATCTGTTTTTAGTATTTGGATAATGAAACATCAAGCAGTTGTATTAAACAATGAATTGATATACCTAGTATGATCGTCTTCATTTATACAACTGTGTTCTATATTAGCATGTTTAATTCCATGAATAATTTATATATTTTGCATCTATAACTACATTGGCACCGTACTTATATATATGTAACTTTTCCCAGTGGTACTCAGTATCTGGCTCACACAGCCTAGTGATTGACTTATCTAAGACGATAAACGATAATTACGCGCATAAATTAATATAAGCAGAAACCGCACACGCAGATCCTATTATGCAAATATATGAAGGTTCTTAGATTACAGTCTAGGCCAAACCACCTAATTCTCTATAACCTTGGCTCTGAGTACCAATCTGTTACACCCCGACTAAGGTGGAAACACAAGGCGTGACGGAGGATTGACCGTCATAACATAAGATAACAACCAAGGTTTTTAAGATCGGGATCCTACCTAGGATCGTTTTCGTCTTTTGCAAGATTGAGATTGTAAAGTCAGATCGGGATCGTACGATCCTACTATAATGTTATTGTCTTAATAGTCTTTGTAATATTATACAAATCTACAAATTATTATATATCAGAAACATAAAATTACATAAATGTTTCATAAAAATGTTGTCTTAAATTATGATTATGAAATGTTTAAGAAGATTAACATGTTATTGTTAAATTTTACGAAACACAACCCATAAATTTATAGCTTTTTTGTTTGTGGTTCGAGAAAAGTAAGATCGGATCGAAGTAGATCTTAGGATCTTATGGTCAGGATCAGGATCCTATAAGATCTTAAGCATGCAAAGATCCTATGTAAGATCCGGATCGTTTTTTGCTTTGCAGTATCGTAAAATCATAAAATCCTAAGATCGGGATCGGGATCTTAACAACCATGATAACAACATAGAGAAAACTAAAAATGCATATCATAAAGTGTTACGATGTCCTCTGGCAACAAGTATAAAACTTGAGTCAAGAAAAGTCGAAAGAACACAACACAAATTTAAGTATTACAAAACCAATCTCCCACACATGGGGTAATACATGCCTTAAGAAATATCCAGAATGCTAAACTGATTCAAAGTCTCAAATGCAAATCTCTCAAGATAATGATCCATAAAGGATGCCCTTAGGTCTGCTAAATCCTTCTACCCTGGCTTCACTGATCATTCATGATACCTGAAAATGATACTCGAAAGGTCAACATAACGTTGGTAAGCTCGTAGATTTAGAGGTAAACCCAGTTGTTGTGCTATAGTTTAAGTAGTGGACAATTGTGCAATATGAAAGTGGAATGCATGCAATAGATTTAGATTCCAACATAGCAATCTCATGCTACCATAGTGTTTCAAATGATGCCAACCATTCACAATGGTATGAGCGCTTATTGTCCTCCACACCTAGGGCCTACGAGTTGGAGCTAACATAGGTCGGCAAAATGATCTTATGCACATGTTCACATAGAACCTTGCATGAAATGTTTAGTTCTGCAGAATTTGTTCAAACAGTCCTCTTATCATTCACATAGCAGTCATAGGCACATAGCATTGTCCAAAATAATAGTAGTTTTGCACAATGATGAAAACATGTTCAAAAAAAGATTTGACTATCATTTTCCCCCAACGGAAAAGAGTTAAAAAGTAAGGCTACGAGAACTCACCTTAACAAAGATGATAAGTAGCTGTGATTATGATCAAACAATTGTATGCAACGGCGTCCAAACATGACCTAATCCAGTTAATGTCCGATTCAGAAATATGTTTTCAAATGTATGATTAGGGTTTATGCATAGGAGTCAAAATGTGTGTTGTAATGTCGCTTTTAATGTTATTGGTTGTGCGATGGTTGATGATTTAGACTCGAAGAAGATAAGTTGAAGTATGTTCATTAATGTTATGCACAATACTACTTTAAAGAAAATATATAAGTAACCCCAAAAAGAATTAGATAATATGCAATACGTTCCGGTTATCTATCCGGTACTCCCAAATGATCTAGTTATTGGTACAACTATAAGAAATGACACGTTTTAAATACACTAACAACCCTTTAGAAACTTTATATTTTATAAGATTATAAAATAAATGTTTTTTGTCTTTTTGCTAATTTATTAAAATAATAATATTTTATTATTTCGTCTTTTTGTCGGATTTTGAGAAAACAAGTTTCTGTGAAATATTTTCTAAGTATAGTATTTTTTTAAAATTTTGGCATGACCCGTTCGTTTATAAAGCGTTTACCAAAGTTTCAAACCTTATTTTTAACACTTCCCTTAAATCCATCAATTTTCGACAAAATGCCAAAATCTACGTTTTTATGACGTTTTATCAAAACACGCTTTTCAAACGACTACTTTTATTATTTTAATATGTACAACTATAAATCGATAAAAATCCGTTTTGAAACGCTTAAAATAACTAGTTTTTCACTTATTAGGCCTTAAGGCCCAATAGTAGTCCGAAATTGAATTACATAAATCATCCTTATGGTGTGCCGAATCTAACATATTTGGTCCCTGTGCTTTTTTTCAACGGGTTTGGTCCTTGTGGTTTTGATCCATTGCGGGTTTGGTCCCTTGTGGTTTGGATCCATTGCGGGTTTGGTCCATTGGCCAAACTAAAGAAATGTTGGTCAAGGGACCAAACCCGTAATGGATCATAGCTCGTGATTAAAATGTGACCCGAAAGTTCGTTGTATTTTTAACGAATGTAAAAATGTATTTACTTAAACTTTGAATATTTACACCATAGGTAATAAAGTTAAATTGTTTTAGATTTGATATGGACCATTAACGGATGTGTCAGAATGCGTAGTTTGACATTTTAAGCTGTTTGTGGGAAAACCTCCCAGAAATTGATCAAATATAGATATAATTATCCACAAAAGATAATTAAAGAGAATGAGTGAGCTAATGATCAAATTGATACTAAACTGACTACCGTTACACGGTAACTGCTCTGACTGAAACAGTAAAATCAAGAAGTCAAAGGACTTAAATAGAACATAATGATATTGGAAAATTCGTAAGGGTTACACGTTCGACCATACCACCACCAGCATCCACTAAGTGAATCGACACCCACATGCTTCTTTAATACTTATCACTATCAGTTTCATTTTTTTCTACGTTGACTGACCCGACCGCCTAGGCCAATTTGACCCGCCTAGGCGGTTTGTTGACAGCCTTTTGACCAAAACGCCTAGATTGGTTGATTTGATCCAAATCGGGGCAGAGGGGGACCGACTAGCGCCTAAGCTAATTTTTACAACACTGGGTATGCGTGCATGGAAAGCTGTTACGTTTTCCAAGGAACTTGAACATCGTGAGTTGGAGATGCGCCATCAGTTAATGATGCAGATCAACGAAACTCATATGCGTACCTTTGAAAAAAAATGAATTTGTTGAAGCTATAAAAAAACTTTAAATGGGTGATGATGCTGTTATTCTAATGTGTTTTGTATTGTTCTTCTATTGTTATTAACAATAAAGTAACATGATGAAAGTTTGACGTTTACAACATCGCATACTTTTGTGTTTTGTGTTGTTCTTCATCATTGGCTAGTTTTGTATGTTGATGTTTTACAACTAATTTGTTCTGATCAGTTTGACTTTTATAAGTCAATTTGGGTAGTTTCAAAAAGAATACCAGTTTCCTACTACTTGTTATCAAACATGATATACCCAAACAAATTGGTCTATTGTGTAACAAACAATATACTTTATTTAAAAACCTTAAATTACACACTATATTCATATTCATTTAAGGTTTAGAACCATAATCACTTAGTTAAAAAATGACTAAAAACATAAACCACCGCAAACCAAATACCATGAGGACGAAAACCTAACCTAGCGTCCCCAAATTCATATTACTAACAAAAGTATGCTTCTCACGAACACCCAGATAGGATTCATTCACCATCATCTGGATATGCGTCATCTTATCAAATTTACGCTTTTGCACACGTCTTAACAAATGAGCAGTTTCCTTCGCCACATGGTTACCACTTAACCTTTTAAGCTCATCTACCACATATTCCTTTTCTTTAACAACGTTTGACACCTCCTCACATAGCTCTTGAAACTTCTTCTTAAGCTTCAACTCAGTCTTCATTTGTCTCCCCATTAAGACTAGCATTTGATCTTCAATTTTATTAAACTTTGCAACATTTTCAAGCTCCTCGATACATGTCATTTGTTAATGAACAAATGTTAATGGAAAAGCGTTTAGTTTAAAAGGATTGTAATAATTTATTTATAGGGTAGGAGTTTGGAATGAGTAAGTTATGGTATTAGGATTTTAGAATCGGATTTTATGACAAGTTGGGTTAGAAAGAAAAATGGCGGGGAAAAAAGAAAAGGCCTAGATAAAAACATCTTAGTGACCAAACGTGCAATTGCAAAAAGATAAAAAAAATTGAACAATAATGTTTATTGTATTACCTAAGTACTTAGGGACCAACGGTGCAATCTGAATTAAAACTGAAAAGACAATTGTACCATTTAGTGGAAGAGCGACGTGGCCAGGATAATGACTAAAATAACTGTCGTTATGTATAACGGGGCTTGAGGGACCAAACGAGTAACAAAAGTTGCATATAAGGACGACTATAAGAATCCCCGTTATCTGGGGACCAAACGGGCAAACGAGGTTCACATTAGGGATCAACTTCACTGTTAGTAGATGGCATGTGTAAAAGAAGGAACTTAAACATGGTACGTTGGTCATTTACCTTGTAATTAACACAAACACACTTTTCTTTACTAAGCAATTAGCCCAAATATGGGTGGAAACAAAATGGCTCCAATTTCCTCTCTGTTTCCCATCAATCTGTTTGTTTTCCTTTCGAAAAAACTAAAGAACACAAGAATCTTTTTATTTCCTTTTCTTTCTTTTCTTTTACCCTCAAAATGAAGCTTCAAAATGCAACGTTGTTGTCATCATTGAGAAACTGGGCATGCTCAAGAGATGAAAAGTTTCTTGACTTATGTATAGCTTTTCAACTAATAGCAATATACTGTAGCATGTATGACTTGTTTAGTTAAATAGGTGGATTTGGGGGTCTTTTATCTCAAAAGGTCAAATTTAGAAATTATACTTATTGTATTAAAGAGGGAGATCGTTCCCCCGAGGCTCCCATTTAATGCACTCCTACCGGTCATTGACCCGGGTCCTACCCGACTCTTCCTATTCTGACGCGTGTTAAATCCATTATGTAATAACACTCCATCTGTCTCTCTCTCTCTCCAGTCTGTTTCTCACTCTAAAATGGTGTTCTCTCTCTCTAACGCAAGTACTACTGATCCGGTTTG
>BQNB010002339.1:0-104689 GCA_026074375.1 Tanacetum coccineum
CTTACTACATTCGGGTGTTTCTAACTAAAGCCTCAATCTGGCTATGAAATTATTTTTTTCGCATACTTTCATCTGCATTTCTGTGGCCATCAACATCAAATGAGAAGCCGCCTCCATATCGTCAACCTGCATACGTCTCATTATTTCAACACTTTCACCAACAGCGTCAGACCGCGATATCGTTTGAAGCTCCTTCATGTATTCATCCCTCATTCTTACAGCTTCTATGATCTTATTAGACAATCTGTAATAGTCTCACATCTTCTATGAATCCTGAAAAACTTCTCTACAAAATATTACTGACAGCTGATCCCTAATATCATACAAATCAGCAACGCGTGCCAACTCTGAGAGGAGTGGCGATTGTGTGTTACTCATATTGCTGGAAAAAACTATTTTAGAGAGACAAAGCTTTTGTGATGAATGGTTAACATAACGTCGGACCATATAAAGGATTTTAATACTTGATGTGTTTGCAAGGGCACAACTCATGTAGTTTGATACCTACAGGTGGCATTCTTATGGCACATGGAAGCTAGACCACTCATCTAAAATAATCTGCCATCCATGTTGTTTTTTTTGACATTTAGAGAAAAATGATAAACAAAATAAAGGAAGCAGACAAAGTTGATAAAAATGGAGTGTTAACGCACTTTTTTAAAAAGTAACAAGGTTTTTCTTTGTTGTTTTTCTCTAACCTTATTTATTCTCTGTATTTTCAGATATTCCATATAATGTTGTTTGCCACGCGTCGTTAGGCACGTTCAATCACGCGTATCTGTGTCTAGACAGTAAAGACTACATAATCAAAGGAGAATCTTTATGTTCTTATTTCTTTTATCTATTCTTTACGTACTTCCTCCTCTTTTCGTGTAAACATTGCAGATTGTATATGTATCCATATTCGTTTTCTAATGTGTTGGATTGTTGTTCTAGATGACGGTCCGGCTTACATGGACTTAGGGAACTGTGATCAGCAGTGTCGTCATTGTGGCTGTTTATTTTGGTATAACGAGCGACTCAAAGGCGCTCAATACACTAGGCAGGCTGAATACCATCTATGTTGTGGATGAGGAAAAATTAATATGCAGTCGTCGCCTGATCCCCCGACTTTATCAAACAACTTCTAACAAACAACCATTTTATGGAGCACATTCGAGCTTATAATCAGATGTTTGCAATGACGTCGTTTGGGGCGAAGGTAGATGACTCGGTAAACAAAGGCAGAGGACCTTATGTTTTTAAAATATCTGGTCAAATCTACCATTGGATCGGATCTCTTTGCCCAGAAGAATGTGACCATCCGCGTTTTTTACAACTGTATATATATGACACACGTAATGAAGTAAGGAACATAATGCAACAATTTAGCGGGGTCGGTGAAAGTGCAATCAATCTAGAAATTATGCAAGGTCTGATACACGTCCTAGACGAACACAGTGGTTTAGTAAGGCTGTTTAGAAATGCACGAGACAGATGCATCGCGGGTGAAATACCGGCATTCAAAATCAGGCTCTATAATATGAGTAACGTTCGTGGGTATGAACTCCCAACGGCTGATCTTCTTCGAGGCATAGTATTTGAGGATGGGCCAAGAAGTAGAACATATTTTGATATGATAATTGAATTCAGAGGCGGGCCTCCTCAAAGAATTAGCAAACTACATCAGTCATACATGTCGCTACAATTCCCTTTGTTATTTGTGTTTGGACAGCCAGGGTTCTACCCAGAATTGCAGTTGAAGTCTCGAGATGGTAGAGGCAAAGGAAAAAGGTCACGATGAACGCGTATTACAGATACCAGTTGCATCCGCGTGTGAAGGAGTTTGGGCTTATCATCAGGAGTGGCAGGCTTTTCCAACAGTATGTGGTCACGGTATTCTGTGCACTCGAGCAAAGTCGTCTGGACTATATACGTACGCATCAGAATGACCTCCGATCAGATTACCTATCAGGGTTGTATGACGCCATTTCTAGGGGAGATAATGAAGGAATGGCAGCGGGTTCAAAGATTATATTACCGAGAACATTTACCGGAGGGCCCCGTTATATGTACAGTCATTATCTAGACGCTCTTGCAATATGTCGATCGCTTGGAAATCCGCAATTTTTTATCACCTTTACATGTAATGTGAAGTGGCCTGAAATAAAGCGCTATATGGTGCAATACCCAGATTTGACACCAGCTGACAGAGCAGATGTCGTATGTAGGGTTTTTGAGCAAAAAGTTAAAGATTTTCTCACTCTTTTGAAAGAAGTCAAAACATTTGGCGACGTTTCTGCAGGTATCCTATATTCACATACGTTTGTAACTTACGGATTTATTACTTTATCATTTGTAAACTTATTAAACTCTAATTTTGAGTATTCTTATGTTTGCGCAGTGCTATATACAATAGAGTTTCAAAAAAGAGGTTTGCCACATTGTCATACGTTGTTGTGGGTCGACTCAAAGAATAAGCTGCAAGACTATCCATAGCAGATTGTTATATACTTTTTTGCCGAAATAACTGATTCGGTTGCAGGACCCTAGGGGTATAGAATTTGTTACAGGATTATGATGCATGGACTCCTGTGGCGCTGCAGATACTACAAGTGGAGGTGTATGCAAGAGGGGTCTATAGTTGCACTTTCCATAGACATATTAATGACCGTATTGTTCTCTCACGTGATAGAAACGGCCATACACATTATCGAAGAAGGGATACAAGGGTTCATGTCATGAAGGGTGAGTCAAAACTAGATAACTGCGATGTTGTTCCATACAATCGTGCACTGTGTCTAGCATTTGAAGCGCACATAAATGTTGAATATTGTGGTTGGAGTATGCTTATAAAGTATCTCTTTAAATACATCTCAAAAGGACCTGATCGTATTCTCACAAAGATTAACAACTCAGATGAGTCTACAACGACAGGCCTAACAAAGAGCATTGTTGGAGATCCAAAACTAGGTTGATGTGCTTCATTATGCCTTAGGAGCTTGCCTGAGAATCTTTGATTTCCCAATTCATAGTCGGGAACCAGCTGTGCAGATACTTAATGTTCATCTGGAAAACATGCAGTGTGTTAATTTTCGTGAAAGCGACATGCTAGACATAATAGTCAATCTCCCTGAAAAGAAGAAAACAACACTTACTGAGTGGTTTGTTTACAACAATGAAAACACTGATGGCCGACACCTTACATATCTAGATTTTCCTTCAGAATTTGTTTGGTACGCGAACTCAAAACAATGGCAGCGAAGACAAATCAGAACAAAAAAGTCTATAGGAAGGCTTACTTATGTTCATCCAAGTTCGGGTGACCTCTTCTACTTCCGGATGCTGTTATGTCATCGGAAAGGATGTAAATCACCAATAGACGTACGCACTGTCAACGGACAAATACTTCCAAACTATCGGGCAGCGTGCGAAGCTTTAGGCCTACTTGGCGATGACAAAGAATGGGACACAACACTTGAAGAGTCTACCGTTTCAGCAACATCTAAAGAGCTCAGAACCCTCTTCTCTCAGATTCTTATATATTGTGACGTAGCAGACCCACTTAAACTATGGATAAAATATTGGGAAGCTATGGGTGATGACATCCCGGCAAAAATTTCAAGGAAAACAAAAATCCCAAACTATCATGTTAATACCGAAGAATTACAAGGCTACATTTTGTACGAGTTGGAGAAAATACTCAACGGTTTTGGAAAATCTATGACAGAATTTGGTTTGCAGGCTCCTCCACAGCATCTGCTTAGAGATCTTCAGAACAAACTTCTCATGGAGGAGAAAAATTACAAGCGCGATCTACTAAGAGAGGAAGCAGTAGAGTCAGTACCAAAATTGAATCATGATCAAAGAAAGATATTCGATTTGATTATAAGCGCATCTACAGCTAATCGACATGAGCTTTTATTCGTCTACGGTCATGGTGGTACTGGGAAAACGTTCCTTTGGAGAACAATAATAAGTTCACTTCGATCCCATGGGAAAATTGTTTTGGCAGTCGCTTCGTCAGGCATTGCGTCTCTACTTCTGCCAGCAGGACGCACAACCCATTCCCGATTTAAGCTTCCTTTAGAATTAACTGACGAATCTCTTTGTCACGCCAAAAAGAAAAGCCAGTTAGGCAATCTCTTGGTTGAAACAGATCTCATAATCTGGGACGAAGCCCCGATGAATGACAAACGCTGTTTTGAAACACTGGACAGGACGCTCAGAGATCTAATGAACGCACCAAATGTCGTATTCGGAGGAAAAACAATCGTACTAGGAGGTGATTTTCGCCAAACCTTGCCAGTAAAAAAGGGAGCATCCAAAGAAGAACTGATTGCTGCATCCATCGCCGAATCACATCTATGGCCTCACTTCAAAGTTTGCACGCTGAAAGAAAATATGCGGCTTCTACGATCTGGACTAACAGCTGAAGAAAAACGTCGTTCAGAACAGTTTGCCAAATGGCTTCTTGACGTGGGTAATGGTGAAATAGGAGAACCCGACGCAGAAAATGAACAAGATAGTTCTTGGGTTACAATTCCGCCTGAATATACAGTCACCGCAGACGAAGCAGGGATGTCGGAGCTTATTGACTTCATCTATGATGATACCACTTTAAAGGCACCAACTGCAGGATCCCTGCAGGAGAAGGCAATCGTGTGTCCAAAAAACGCGACTGCAGATGTTGTAAACGCCAAAATTTTATCTGGCATCGAAGGTCAGAGCAGAACGTACTTAAGCAACGATGAAGCTATTTCACTAGGCGGAGAAACAAGTGAAACAGATTTGCTTTATCCAATAGAGTACCTAAACACCATGACATTCCCCGGACTCCCGCCACATGAACTGGAGCTAAAAGTTGGATCGCCAATTATGATACTGCGAAATGTAAACCTATCGGGAGGTCTATGTAACGGGACAAGAATGATTGTGAGATCTCTCATGTCAAAGTTGATTGAAGCATAAATCATCACAGGGACGAGAATCGGTGAAAAAGTATTCATACACAGAATCCCCCTCACCCACAAAGACCCAAACCTTTCATTCACCTTCAAACGTAAACAGTTTCCCGTAAAACTCTGCTATGCAATGACCATAAACAAAAGCCAAGGACAATCTCTTTCAAAAATCGGTGTATACTTACCAGAACCAGTTTTTAGTCATGGTCAGTTATACGTGGCACTGTCAAGAGCAACTTCCCCTGACGGCTTAAAATTTTTGATAAACCAACAACCAAACCAGTCACCTCAAACCACAAAAAACATCGCCTACAAAGACTTTTTGAAAACTCTTCGGAAAACATAGTTGCATGGATCCGAACGACATCGTACATCACTACTAGAAAACCGTTCGTATTAACCACTAAGTATCACACCCCTTGCCCGATGCACGTAGTTTACACTATTGAATGAGATCGTACACCACTACTAGATAAACATTCATATTAACCACTAACTATCACACCCCTTGCCCGACGCACGTAGTTTAGACTGTTATAGGCAACATATGCCTTCTAGATATCATCTGTTCAACACCAGGCATCATAATACTTGCCAAACACACGTAATTTAGACTATTCTAAGCAATAGATTCTCTGACACCAAGTATTAGACCGCGCATATAAATAAAGAATATTAAAAAGGTCACCTTGATTAGTGCCCCATTACAAAGGCCAGTGACATGGTTTCGCTAATTAAATGCTCTTATTGTTTGAAGCCATTTATACACACTATTGTTTACTCTGCGACTATAATAACTGCTAAAATACCTTCAATGTTTTCTAGCTCCTACAAATAATCTGTTTACATAGCTTGCAAAAAATGTAATATCAATCGCTCAGCTTTATACATGATGTTTTTTACATTCGTGTTCTAATTAATGAATAACTCCATGTTTGTAGGCAATTCAGAACAATGTCAGCTGCCACAATTGCATCTCTCAGAATTGGTCAAGAAAAATGCATACTAGAAGCCAAAGTATATCGAAGATGGATATCCAAAAGTGTTCCAGATATGAAAGCACTTGCATATTGTTGCATTCCGATAAACAGAGAGGTAACCAGTTTAGATTAAAAAGCATTTAGATACCCAAAGATGGAAATGTGCTAATATTGTTTTCAAACCTTATAGAACAACGCAATCCAGGCAACTATGGACGTCAACAACATAGACTACTTCAGTCAATTGCTCCAACCACATGCAGCTTATAAAATTTCAAATTTCATTTATGAAAGAACAAAGCTGTATCAACAAACATTAGAAAACCAAATCACTTTGAGGTTTGGAAAGATCACAGTATTTGAACCTCTGCCAGTAAAAGAATCTGAATTCCCAGATCATCATTTTGAGCTCATATCATACTACCAGTTGCCGTCAAGAATTCCTTACAAAGATGAAAACTCAAAGTTGGTATATCTAATTCTAACAGGTAACACATAATAAATTCGTATTCCCAAACCAACTGTACAATGCAGCTACTAATATCGACACTTAACAGACTATCTTGGACGCGTCCGATCTATCAGCGACATAATGCCTTTTCAAACTTCAACCGCAAGTGAGAAATACTTAAGAAAAGTGGATATTGAGGATCTTGAGTAAGCAATTCTGTTAGCAAAATAACTTTTAGATGCTAATTCCTTTCACGATATCCCGGTCTGTAATTTATATACCACTCATAAATACAACTACTTTCACGCAGCGGAAACATAGTTGAATTCACAATGTGGGATGAGCTTGCCACACAGTTTGACAAAAAAGAAATCGAAAAGCTAACACCTCCGATCATCATCGCTGTCAGCTCCTGCCGGGTCACAAGATATAAAGGTACGTTTCGTTATTCAACGCGCAATGTTGCTATTCTTATCTACAATAATAACAAGCCAATATACAAACACAGATGTGCAACTGTCAGCTACTCCAGCAACCCACTACTACATCAATCCACAGACAGCAGAAGCTAAGCGTGTTTACACAATGTAAGTGTAATTCAAAGTTCAAAAATTCTAACATTTAACCATATCCATTGTTTATATGACTAACACATAGTAATAATCAAATACAGATTCAAAGAAAAATACAACTCTAACCCGCCACTTCAAATTGCCAAGTACCGCTGTCAAGACCCAGAGTAAGAAAAAATAAGAAACAGACAAACCTTGCATACACTGTTAGAACAAAACCCATCAACATTCAAGGTCTGAAAAAAAGTATCAAAAAACTTCATCTTAACACTCATAACTAGCGACTAACGTTTATGCTGTATTATAGGGAGTGCACTTTACTTGCGAAGCCATGATCACAAGTGTCCAACAAAACACAGATTGGAAATACCCGTCGTGCAGTGAGTGTAGCAAAGCTTCAAACAAGTTGAATGACACATACGTCTGTGAAGATCATGGGAAACAAGATCCAGTTACTTACAGGTATACCCTTAGATCAAACGTATCCATCCAACAAACAACACTTTATCTGAGCATAATCACGCATACAGTAATAATAATTAAAAGCAAATAGGTACAAGTTTAAGACAGCGGTCGCTGATGGAACAGCAACAACGCAGTTCACATTCTTCACAAAGGCAGGTGAAAAAATTACTGGCCATCCCTGCTCATAGGTCGCACAAAAGTACAAAGAAACAGATGAACAACGATTTCCTACAGAGATAGTCAACACCATCGGCAAAAGACGCATTTTCCAGATTCGTTACGCCTCTTCAACTCAACGAGGGGCAGCCGCGTTTATAGCTGATGATGTGCTCGACATCCAACCAGCCATTCAAATTGAAGGCGCAGGTAATAACGACTCTTAAAAAACATGTTGTCTTATGAAATCCATACAAATTTAAAAACTTGAGACGCAACGATGTAGGTAATGCGGTAGCTGCAAGCTCAGCCACTCCAAGCAAAGAAACAGCCGGCAAAGAGAAACACATAACAGGTGCTCATTGGCATCCCTCCTTCATTATTATTCATTACATTAAACATTTTACATACACCCGTCACAAATACATAAACAACATACAACGCATAAAATAAACCACACATGACACACGAGTCCAGTACTATTTTACATTGTACATTATTCAAACAGTACATACCTAACTTACACAAAAGCTACAATTATCACAGGCCTGATTGAACATCAACATAACCACGCATGACATATCTAAATTCAAAAATCCATATTACCCTTCAACTTCTCAATGAAAATGTCTTTTTCACGAGCCCTCAACTCAAACTCCCTCGAAAGTATCTGCAGCTTCAACCGGTTCGGCATATCTTTATTCTGGACTTCCTTCATAAACTCAGCCATTCTTTCTGGCACAGCCCTTCTAACGAGTCTGTCCAACTCATCAATAAATCTCTCCCTTTCAACAACAATATCAGTCAACCGAGCACACAATGCATTGATCTTTTGCGACAACCGCAGATCTTTACTGATTTCCCTACGACAGTGATGTATAAACATCACACTCCAGTCCGATGAATTAACAGTCATCTGCAACTCCTCACACTTAGGTAGTGCCGCCATCGACTTTTTTTTTATGCTGATGATGCATACTACACCGAAGCACCACCCTTTAAATAGACAAAACACAGCTCCTTTTAGGACACATTCGCTCTCCATAATACAATAACCAATAAAGAAAAATAATAAATCACATGCTTTTACTGTAAAGCCTTTGTTCATATCCTATTTTAATCAAAAACAGTAAACATCAATGACTTTTCAGAAACCAGTGAAATCTACACACCATATACCAACACACCCTAACATCTTACCCAAAACCATATGTCAAAACAAACAAGACATAAACATTCAATCACCTTATCAACTTTGTTCCACTTGCAAATACACACCAAACAACCATCTGTCATAACTACTGTGCAGCATGTGTCTGCTGTTTAGCTATCTACTTTTAATTCAAATAACTAATACAATGGCTTTTGCAAGCACACCACCGCATGACCTCATTGAAGAAGTTGTGCACACAATTGTCTCAACCATTCCTGCCAAGAAGTCAGACACATAGCAAGAAAAAGACCATAATACAAACGCTGGAACAACTGCAGAACCAAAAGCCTCCTCAGCAAAGCGTTCGCTTCTCTCAGAGTTATCATCATCAACCAAAAAAAGGAAAGAAGTCTGAACGGTATCAAAACTGATACCAGAACATCACACGGTCAGCATTCCTTAACTTTTCTCTCAACTAATAACACTTACCACACATATCCAGAAATCAAAACACATTTCAACACGCTTAAAATAAGCATGTAAACAAACTTAAATTAGGAAAAATATCATACAAACAACATATAGTTAAACAAACAGAAGTCTACAACGTAAATACAAGAATACTCAAGACATATGCATAAAACCACATGACAAGACACACCCTTGACAGACACGCGCATCAACAATACACTCTTATTCAACCGACCCTAAACAAATTCAACACAAAACGGCATCATCAACAACATCAGTAGTCCTAGTTTCCCTTGAGCGCCTCGATAAAACGATTTTTCTCAAGAGCCCGTATCTTGAACTCTCTACCCAAAATCTGCAACTTCATCAGCTTATTCGTGTCCTTGGCTTGCGTCTCCTTCAAGAACTCACACATTTTATCCGGCACAAATCTGTCCAACAATGTCTCCAGCTCACCTATGAAAAGCTCCCCTTCTTCAATCACACCTGTCAAACCATCACACAAGCCATTGATCTCTCTTGCCAACCTTGAGTCTTCAACAATAACCTTACGACAGTACAAAATAAACATGTCTTTCCACTTCGGAGAACAAGCAGCTTCACGAAACTCATCGCACCTAGGCAGGGTTGCCATTCTTTGTAGTGTTAGAAGTATGAATGCACAACAATGAACCTCAGCTCCTTTAAATAGCCAAATTATCAGCTCTGTTAAAACACCTCATCTTTCCACATCACATCCCCACAAAAAAACAAACACAAAATTCTAGACGAATATTTGCTTTTACTGTATTTGCATTACCCCTTTGTATACGAATATTTGCTTTTGCTTTATCTGCAACACCACTATTGACACACAACAACCACACCGTTCTTTATAAAAAAAGTCTATAACAAGAAACACTATCCCCATCCTAACTATGCACAAAAAAACATAATCTTAACACTTTGTTATACACCTTTACATAACACAATCACTTATTACACAAACATATAATCTTCACTGATTACACAAACACACAATCTTGATAACAAATTATTTCTTAAAACACATGACTACAACCATGAAAAAAAGGAATGACTAACACACAATAGGCACCACACTTTTTACACATTACTTTAAAACAAACATAAACAGCATCACACTTACTCAACAAAGAAAACACAAATTAAACACCTTAGATAGCTTTAGTCCACCTCATAACCACTAAGCCTTAAAATAAAGTTAGACTTCTCGCGTGCCTTAGCCTCCATCTCCCTCATCAATAACAACGAACGGTCATGCTTCTCAAGATCATCCTGCTGTAACCCCTCCATAAACTTCACAGTTTCGACATCACCTTCACAACGGCCAAGAGCCTTAAGTTCCGCAATATACTATTCCCTCCTCTGCATAGACAGCTTCAACCCACAAACCATGCCTCTATACCCCCTCACCCTAGCAACATCCTCACCAACTTCCTGATTAAACAAATCCAATAAACGATCTTTATAAACCAATGGAAAAGATTTTGGAACATCAGCCATGCATGAATAATAACCAACACAAAGTGTTTAAAAAAATTGACACATTCTATGGAGATATCGAAAAGTTTAAAAAGAGCAACGAGCCCCGAAAATTAAAAACAATTATTCAGACACGTATAGTAAAAAAAAATTGTATGCATACACTTGCCTATATTCATACCTCTTTGTGCCAACAATCACCCATTCTATGACCAACTTTTCAAAAGTGGTTCACATGACACCAGTTTTGCATGACCCTTACTTTGTCCTCATATGACCTCTCACATATTGATATACTCATTTTGTTTAATTTTTTTTCCTACAGGTAAAAAAGGCAAATCAACCTCAAATTCTTTAAGATTCTATCTAGCAGATGAAAAATGAAGGTTGCTGCACATGACATTTTGCTGCTGTATAAGTTTCTATCCAGCAGATGAAAAAGGAACCTTGCTGTGCATCACATTTTGCTGTCGTATCATGAAACGGTTTAATATAAATGTAGGACATTAAGTATGTAATCAAACTTTTGTTACCGTATCATGAAACTGTTTAACGCAACTGTAGGACATTAAGTATGAAACTTTTGCTAACGTATCATCAAATGATTTTATTACATGGACATTAAGTCTGCCTTTTGGTTGCATGCTAGAGGTTCATAACGTATCATCTATGACCCAACTTTGATAACATTCTCGCTTCACGCGCCTCTCTCACATTATTTTTGACTCATATTCTCCCTCCCACTCACTCATAGCAGTTCCTTCTCACTTCACTCGCTCCCCACCAGAAACACGTTTGTTTTTCCATCTGTTCCCCATAGATCAAATGCATGTCTTTCTTCTTCTCTCTCTCTCTACACCCTAACACAGACAAAAAACGGACCCAACACACACACACACACCAAATTTGATTACCACTCGGCGTGATCAGATCGTGTTAGGACTTGGTTGGCTGGAGAGGGGTTTCTTGGTGTACTGTGATGAAAGGGTTTTTTGGGATTGCGATGCTTAACAAGAAGCTCTTTTGATGATTTGAACCCCTCAAAGTGCCTATCTGCTCAATAGGTAAAATTTTAGGGCTTTTTTTAATTCGGTATTTCAGATTTATATAAATAAATTAGGGGTTTTGGTTTTGTAATTTTTTTTAGGTTTCTGATGATTTTGTCGAAAATCTTTGTGTTTCTTAGAAATATATAGATAAAGGTTTGATTTTTAATGTGAAATTTGGGGTTTTGTCTTTGTGAGTTCTCGATTTTAGGTTTTTAAAACGGCTGAAGATAAGCGGGTGGTTTGGACGAGTCATGAAGATCAGGCGGTTTGAAGCGTTGGTAAGAGGTGGGCACTTTCTCACAACAGGCAGTAAGTTGTTATAATTTTTTTTCTTTCGTATGTATGTTCTTGCCAATAGAAGAAAAGAAAGTGAACGTGCAATTTATGACACAAGTTTCATTTGTGGGCATTCAGGTCTTAGGGTCGTGGGTCGCCCATGTTGGTTTTGGCATTACGTACGAAGTCAGCTCAACATTAGATTCCAGTTTGTTCTCACATCACTGGTATACTCACTTTACTATAGTATATAAGTTGATTTTCCGTTTTTGCTCCGTTTTACGAGTTTGAATTTTGAATTTGCACTTTTCAAGGTATGAAGGGAGAGTTTCAGACTAGCAGATGTGAGGGAGCGAAACTAATGAGGTTGTTCGTTATAGGGTGCTGCTCCATTTTAGGTGAAGAGGAGTGCCCATGTTTAGAACAAAATAAAAGTAAGCCACGCTGCAAAATCACAAACTTAATTTTCTTTATTGCCTTTAAGATCTAAACAACCTTTTATGTTTTTTGCAGCTCTTTCTTGATTAAACCTGAAAGATTCCGTTATTTACAAATTTTTAGTGAATGCTATATATCTTGACTCAGAAATTCTGGAATATCACATAAATCTTGCATTTCAAAAAAGGTTCTACTTAATAGTTTTAGTATATATTGAATCTTAAATTTAAAGAGACCAAATCACTAAGAGAAATTATTCATCATATTTTCTTTCTAGGGTGCAAACTTTCGGGATTTAGCGGGTGTCATTGTTAACGAATTTAACGAAGTTATGTTCGCTTCAGGAAAATCGTTGGTGAGTTTTGCAATACTTTTGTCACACACACACACATCATCATCATCTTCATGTATGATCACAATTTGTTTCTCCTTTGATGGTCCTGATTATGCCCTGAAATTTGTTAATGGAAAGTCGTCAAAGTAAACCCTTTTGCCTTTTTGCGTTTCTTTTATCTAATATCTGTAGATTAATATGTTTTTTTTAATTCTTTTATCTGTTAATATGCAGGCCGTTTGGGAGGCTATGGTGGGATGAAATTGTATCTACGGTTGTGAGGAGGCCACAACCGCATAATCAGGTAAACAACTTATTTCATAATAGTATTTTTGTTAGTTGAGCATGTTAAATGGTGTTTGGGATTGCTTATTTGCCTATGGTGTTTTCTCAAAGCAAATAAGCACTTTTGTGTGTTTGGGTGGAGAAAACGGCTATGCTGAATTTACCACTTATTTGTGAGCATCTGTGGTGGTCTTGCGGTACTGAAAAAAGGAAACGGGTCAAAAGTTGTCCCAAATGCATTTTAAACTGCCATTGCCAAAAAAAAGATCTTAGTAGATGCTGATTTTTACAGCTTTTAAATGCTTTTGTTACAAGTTTATCTGCTATTTTTTACACCTTATAGATGCTGATTAAAACACCTTTTAAATGCTGATTTTCACATCTTTTAAACACTGATTTTACACCATTTATAGGTTGTTTGGACAGCAGAGAATTTTTCTAATCTGTATATTTGTGGTTGCAGCTCAAATGTCAGGCACGACTGTAACTTTCACAATTATAGAGGGTTTAGTCGTCACAGTAGCATCAGTTGGGTCAATATATATTATTTATCGGCAGATCAGAGACTTGACACCAATAAATTTTGTTTATGCGTTTGGTTTCTGGAGGTGAGAATGGGTCGATTGTACTTTTCATTTTCGGGTTTTGGGTGAAGTGATAATGTTGGTGGGGAGCAGCTTTGGGTGTTGTATGGGGACGTGAACGGAAAGATGTTTGCGGTTGGTATGTTGAAGTCGTCCTTGATGAGTGGTTTGCGGCGGTCGTTGTTCTTTGATGGTGAGCAAAGGGTTGGGCAGTCGGGAAGCGAGGAAAACGAAGAGAGTAAAAAGGGGTTGGTTTTAGTTTCTCAAGTACAAGCAGTTGTTGTTGTCTATGGTGAACGTGCGCCATTGGAAGCGACACGCCGGAATTTACCTATAGCGTTGTTCAGCTGTTTGCTTACGACACCTACAAGGTATGAAAAATATCACTTCGATGTTATGCAAGTGATATCAGATATGTTATATATATATACAAATGACGAACGTATACTGTATACGTGAAAAAACTTTTTAGGGGGCGTTTGTTTGAGCTTATATGGCAAGCTTATGGCTTATGTGGTTTTCAGTTTATGGTTCAGAAGCTCACTTTTTGTGCTTATTTTGAAACTTTTTGGCTTATATTAAGCTTATCAGGTCATAACGAGCTTCTATAAGCCTGAAAGTTTCAAAATAAGCCACGTAAAGTGAGCCTATGAACCATAAGCCGAAAGCCACGTACGCCACAAGCCCGCTTCGTGTGAATTGCGTAGTATAACAAAATTAGGTCACAGTAAGAATTTTTATTAATTTTGAAAAGGAAATGGTCTAATGGGTCGAATATCTATGAACGTGAATTTCTATTGTCTATATATAAATATATAATATAATTTGTGAAGGTCGCCTATCCGCTGCGTTTTCTGTAGTCCGTGGGTTGATGATATTTGAGCTCAATTTATTCACTTATAAATATACTGCTATGCAATTGCGAAACCCATAGTCGAAATCAGCGTTTAAAATCCACATTAGCAGGGACATGGACAGAGGTCACCCCTTAGTTTTTGTGTTTGCATATTCATGTTGCCTTGCTTTTGTGTTTTTTTGTAAACTATTTATATGACGAGTTATATGATTTCCCAACAGATTCACTATTTATATGAGTTATATGATTTCCCAACAGAAGCTTATTACCATATGAAAAGGTATCTTTGTATTTCAAATGATAGGTTCCCGATGAAACTCAATTGAATATAATCCTTAGTTTTTATTCTTTTTCGAATAGGGAAAAGCTAAAACCGATAAGGGATGGGTTGACATCCGCTCTATCCTTGATTAGAAGGAATATAATAGTCTTTTGATTTTTCAGTTCCTATTTGGACAGAGATTAATACTATGTTATGCACTTTTTCCATTGAAAACAACAAAAGAAACACCAAGCACTCAAGCAATTTAACTAAGTAATCCCAAACACCCCCTATTTGCTTATTTACTCGAAAATTTTGAAACGAGCAATGAATCCAATATTTTTTCATTCATTGCTTGATCCTAACATGGGAATGCGAATATCTCATACCCTTTGGATTTTGTTTAGGTTATTTACTTTATTCTCAGAAAATGTGCTTATATGCAGATGCGGTTATAGAGACTAGAGAGTGAAAGCACAATGGCAATCCTCTAGAATGAATCCTTCCTGTTTCATTGCTCAACAGGACCTGAACATTTCTACAAAGAGGTATGTTTTTGACTTTTTAGGTTAACTTCAAATTGACATGATTTTTTGCAATCTGTTAAGACAATTTTAGATGATGGAATAATAAGCTTCCTAAGAAATTGCTACCTTCACTTTTTTTATGTAAGTATTGTACTCAAGGAAATTTGGTTGCTGCACTAATCTGATGAAAGGCCTATCGTGATGTTCTAATTATTCTATACTTCAAATAACAAAATAAATCTGTGTTGGTACCACTTTCTCTGACAGAAGTTCGTGGCAGGCAAGTTTGACAATGGGTGAAAATGGGTATTGTTCTGTACTAGATGCTATGGATTAACCCGAATCATTTTTCATCGAGAAGTTTCATGTTTTTATAAATACTTGGTGTGTCCAATAATGATTACAAAATGGTTTAGGAGGTTTTATACATCGAACATAGTCTGTTTTTGAAATTCGACCCGTTTGACCAGTTTCAGTATCATATATTTTTGTAATTTTTTTGATTGACCCATTTGAGGTAAAGAAAAACTCTAAACCTATTTATGAACAGTTTGAAAATCAACAAACAAAATTTATGCACCCCCTAACTATGATGCTGTTAACAAACTCTTTGAAGAAGGCAGAACCAAAGTTATAATAACTCATAACTCTTTTTTGGGTAAAAGGGATTAAACCCGGTGAAAAGATTAGTGAAAGAATAAAAAAGTACATGGAAAGAGTGGTAATCAGCCACCCTTTAAGAACTATGTGTTTTGAACAAGCTCAAAACACAACCAAACCCACTAGCTAGCAATCAAAACAACTAATGAAACATAAAAAGAACTTAATGATTCCTAGCTGGAGTGCTGGACAAATGAACGAATTATCAGCCACCATCAAGCCACCATCAGATAACAAGTTCACGATCTTCCATGTAGCACGCAACTTTTCCACACGAACACTTTTCTTGAACTTGATAAACGCAAGCTTGAGACGAGTAACCTCCATAATGACTTTCACTACCTCTCACCTTTTCCGTGAATTCTATTATTTCTTTCTTGCCAGATATAATAAGAAACCGCAACAACAAGTAAACGACCCAATGCTCAAAACATTACTTCGTTTTGAGATTGGCAGTAACCAATCCATGATGTCGCACCATTTAGATGAAGCAAACTGGATATCCGCCATATGCAAGACTTGTAACCAAACACGAGATGAATATGGACACTCAAAGAATAAATGATCATGCGAATCAGGTTGTGCCTTGCATAAAGAGCATCGAATCTGGACCGACATCCCATTGCCTCATACGATCATGCGTTTTAAGCCTTCTCATAATTAACCACATGTGAATAGCATGACGAGGAATGCTATGATGTGACCAAACAAGATGAAACCAATCAACCTCATTGGCATGCTCACGAATAGCATTCCAAGCTTCTCGGACCGAAAATGAATCAAAAGAACCATCATATTTCCTCCATTGCAATATATCCTCCTGATCTTCAATCAGAATCGGAATAGGCATAGAAATTAAAACAGGATAAGCGACAAACCATGTAGACGGCCATTTACATGCATCATTCGAAACCACATCCTTTATCTTGTCATCTAAAGAAAACCCCGCATTGGCAATAGCTCTATAAGATAAAGAATTCATCGACGGACAAGAGTCCTCCCACTTATCGAACCACACCGAAGCTTTCTTACCGTTTCCAATCTTATACCATATGCGAGGACGAATAATGTGACGAATTTGCAATAATTTTCGCCATCCCCAACTCACGTTTGACGCAGTCTGAACATCCCAAAAATTTCTATTATTAAGTTTATACGCATGAATCCACTTTACCCAAAGAGATTCTTTACTAGTTAGCAGCTTCCAAATATGAGTTGTCATTAAGGCCACATTAAATGTTTCCAGCTTTTGAATCCCTAACCCTCCTTAAGCTTTTGGCAAACACACATCGGCCCATGAAACCTTCGCTTTACCTCGTTTCATATCACCTTGGCACCACAAAAAATCACACATTAATTACTTTTTTTTCTTCATGTTAGACTTGAAAATCAGTACATTGATATTGATTATATTCCAAAGTACATACTCATTAATTTTCAAGTAGCAAGATTAGAAACGCTTAATGTACGTTTATCTAAGTGATTTTGTTTACGTTTGCATGTTAGTTGATGGCTGAAAACATGATCTTACAAAACAACAACTTCACAAAATCTAGAGATAAGATTTTCCAAAGAGATTTTTATTTCTTCTCAATTTTCATGAACCAAATGCTATGTGACTGTGAGTGAACTCTCTAATGGTTAACCAAATGCTACATGGTGCATTTTCATTCCATCACATTATCTTCTAAAAAGTAGTAATTAAGTTCCATTAATTGGAAAAGTAACTGTTTTTAGAATGGTCTAACTCTAACCACTTATGTTAATTTTTATTTCATTGTTATGATAATTTATAACCAGAAATTGTAGAGTAAATACCTGCAGTTTTTCATGCACGTTCTCTATTATTAGCTGTAAGCGTTTTTTTGTTTCAAAGCTCTTAACATAACACGTTCAGATTTTCTTTTATGCTTTCTCTTTTATATTCATAGGTCACGAGGGATATATAATTGATGAATACATGGAAGAAATTAAGCATGCAAACTTGGCGAATCAACCTTGTGTGGACGCAACAAACCTTTGCATCAGAACCTTCTTCCATGATCAATTAGCAGCACCATCACCATACATAGCAAAAGTTACACTCTCTTTTTTCTTATACTTTTGCGCAAACGCCAACCTGCACCCTAACGCGACGTATGCTACCCGTCCCGCAGCGGAGCGCTGGTAGACCCACTCGTTCTAATATCCTTATGAACGCTCAACATCTCAAATGTTTCACCAGTTAATAAAATAAGTGTCACATGGTGTAGAATATATACATGCTAACCAAAATGTAATCCATGTGAAAACAAAAGATAAAATTATACTAAGCATGAGCCAAATTTTATGTACACCTGACCTGAAGCATGTGATATATCACATGAGACTAATTTACATAATTGTTATGACTCATTTCCTTTAACGTATATTATTACTCATGATCGATGTTTCAATATTTACATGTTAACTGGCTCAAAACATCAACATTAATTACCATTTTAAATCAATGAAAGCAAAGCATATATTATACCCTTTGACTTTCAATCAACAATAGATACTAGTCAACATATTAGAAAATTCAAGTCTTGGTTGACACTTTCGTTCAAAAAAGATTATATTTCAGAAAAGTTAATTCTTGGTGCTTTTGTTGAAAATAATTTAATTCAGTCAATGAATTCCACAGGAAAAAAATGTAAAAACAAGTTATTATTACTTTTGACCTTAAACATGGAAATTTCGTTCAAAGGTATTGATTTTCTTTAAATAACTAACCATCTACTAATGAAACATGTTTAGGATTACACATTATTTACACCCTTTTAATGAAAATATTGATTTTGGCGTTATCATGCCTATAAATGCAATTTCATTTCACATGATTTGTCAATTTGAGATAATATAGTACTATATAAAGCATGAAGTTCTTTATATAATCTCATCTTAAGAATAACGTACATCAAGAACACATTAAAGAGTTAGAAGAAATGAGGTTTTCGCGCAGAAACCTATTCTTCTTGTTAACCTTTGTTTTCTTTTTGATCTTTTTGTCATCAACCAGTCTCACATTTGCCGATTTAATGGATGATATTTGCAAACAAACACATGATCCTTCTTTATGCTTCGACTCCCTCAAATCTGATCCTCGATCAACCAATGCAAGTCTCGCCACCCTCGGCCACATCTCTATCAAGAACGCGCATAAGAGTGCTAAAGCGGCTAGAAAATTGATTCATTCCTCCTTAAATTCCAAAAACTACACAGAATGCATAGCAGTATATGAAGATGCCATTTCAAACATCAAGAAATGCAAGAAAGCGCTAAAAGCGCATGATTATGGACAACTGAACACATTTGTGTCGGGTGCCATGACGGATGCTAGTTTATGTGATGGGAGCTTTGGTAGAGGTATACAAGGACCACCTCAACTTAAGTTTGTTAGCCTAAAGTTACAAGGTCTATGTAGTATAATAGTTGTCATATCAAACAGCTTAGCAGCAGGGATTAAAAATGTTGCGTGATAAGCATGGTCGATGTAGTTTGGCCTGTTATGATTGTATCCACAATTGCTTTGAATGGGAATTTGGTTATGAATGTATCTTGAATTATTAAAAGTTAATGCTATTGATTCTCTTGTTTATTACTATGCTATATATGAATAACCTTAATTTAGAATTTATGGGAGTCAATAATATCAACTTATCAAGAGGCCTATCTTTATGTGACTGACCATTCAACAAGAGATTGTAGTTCTGATTGAAATACGTGTGAGATATTGGGTGTGTTTGGTGAACAGCTTTTAGGAATATTTAGGAGCGGTGAGTGATGAGTACTGAGCATTGTGAATTTTAATGTTCGTTTGCCAAACATCAAGTAGTTTTATCTATTTTTTCGGAATGCTCTTTTTTCAACGCTCCATGAAGTAGCATTTAGGAGCTTTGAGCGTTCACGAGCCGTTTTACACATTATAATTACAACTACAGTCTGCAGCTACGTTACCAAACGTTTTTATAAAAAAATACAGCTACATCTCACTGCTACTGCTCATTGCTACCGCTATTTTTGCCAAACATACCCATAAGTTATTGTTTTACTTTTAACAAGAGTGATTTAGCTCAATGGAAAGAAATACTATATAGATAGTGATTTTTTATTTTTTTAATGACAATTAACTATCTCAAAATATATATTTAACAAATTTATTTTGCATGTTCTAAGCATGACATGAACCCACACCTATTGGTTAAGGAGTTTCTCACGCAAAATTGAGTACTGCTAGGGCACAAGCGCTCTCGTTACTGTATACTTGGCGATAATTTATTTTTAGCATAAACAACTATATAGTTTGTCCAATAGTAAAAGCTAAGGGTGAGCAGAAAAGCTGAAAAATTCAAAACCAAAATGAAAACCGAACAAATCGAACCGAGAAAAAGTTTCCCCAAAAAAGCTCTAGTGCATCATAGTTATATGTTTTGGTGCATCAAGTTTATAAATTAATGCATTATAGTTCATTCACCAACCTATAACCTTGATGCACTATACTTATAACTGTGATGCAATAACTTATAAATATGATGCACCAAACTTATAAGTGTGATACAATAACATATAAACATGATGCACCAAACGTATAACTATGATGCAATAAATTAAAAAACTATAATACAATATATCATTAGTGCATCGAATGTAAATGTTGGTGCATTATAGTTATAATCTACCGCATCATAGTTATATGTTTGGTGCGTCATGTTTATTATATAGTAACTTATAACATTGATGCATCAAACATGTAACTCTTATGCAATAACTTATAACCATGATCCACCAAAACTTATAATTTTGATGCACTAGAACATTTTTAGAGAAAAAAGATTTTATTTTTCTTAGAACAAAAGTTTGAAAAATAAAATGTTTGATTTTTTTTCGAACTAAGCAGTTTTCGTATAAAATGTTGCAATGCATCCCAATTACAAGTTTGCTGCATCATATTTATATTTTATATGTTATTGCATCACACTTATAAGTTTGGTGCATCATGTTTATAAGTTACTGCATCACAGTTATAAGTATAGTGCATCAAGGTTATAAGTTTGGTGAACGAACTATGATGCAGTAATTTATAAACTTAATGCACCAAAACGTATAACAGTGATGCATTACAGTTTTCTTGGGGAAACTTTTTTTTCTCGAAAAAAAATTACGAAAAAGAAAAAAATGAAAAAAAAACTAGAAAAAAAGAATTTTGGAAAAAAATTCGTAATAAATAAAAATTTTGGAAAAAAATATTTAGGAGAAAAAACATTCGAAAAAAATTTCAGAATATTTTTAAAATTTTTATCTTGAAGTTTGAGACGTTTGCAAAATCTACCCTGTAGTTTGAGACATAATTATGATGATTTTTTACCACTTAATCCAATGGTTAGGATTGATCCCAAACAAAACGAGCTGAATATTGATATAATTTTGACGTACATACAGTTTTATACAAAATGTTGTGAAGTTAATATTTTTTTTAAAAAAAGGGTTAAAGCTATAAAATACCAACAAACTTACCATTTTGTCTCGTGTTAGGTATTGAACCTGTTTATTATACATTCTTAGCAACAAAACTTTTAAATCTGTCCCATGTTAAGTACTATGGTAACCAGTTCATCCGGTAGCCCGTCCAAATATTTCCGCGTCATTATTTATTAATTTCCCATGCTGAGTTGGATTTGTTAATACAAATATTCGCGCAAAAACGATATTTATATTTAATGATCTTCATGTTTTGATAATAACAAATATAATGTCATACTACGTAAAAGTTTACGTAAACAAGTTATTTAGTCGAAAGTTTAGTTGACGCCGACAAATCACTTAAGGTATGAATATGACATTATTAAACATAGTTAATGATCAAAGAAAAATATTATCATTTGCATAAACCTTTTCTAATCAAATGATTTAAGTTAACACATGATTAATTATAAGCTAGTTATATTAATCATGTAAGACAAAATAAGATTAACCATAAGTGGAAACAATCTTTCCAAATCTTCCCAAATCTAGAAAATCTTTCCTTATTGGTGATAAGAAATATTTTGTTCTAGAAGAATCTATTAAACTAGTTTTAATAAGTACAAAACAATATTTTGTATAGATTTGGGGTTAATCATAAAATGACAAATGTTGTCCCAGCTCCTCGGACGGATCCACCATAACAAGGCACGGATCCAGAGTAGGGTGGATCCGTTAGGGTGGATCTCGTGCAGCTGTTTAGGCTAGCATTTGAATTTCAAATGTTTCCCTATAAATACCAACCTTAAGCTTTATTTTAAACAACTCTTGAAAAATATTTTACACATACATCTTTTATCTTTTATATTCTTTGATCATTATACTTGTTACATAATTCATTACAAGTGATCAACTCATTCCACTCTTTAGTGAAGAACACTTAAGAAGACGTCAAGCTTCAAGTGTTAATAGTTTAGTTGTGTCATCACGTTTGTGATAATCATTCATCTTGTATATCTTATGTTGTATGTTGTGTGTATCTGTTAGCCCTAAATATAATCCACACACAACAAATAAGCAAACCCAAATAAGCCTTAGAGAATCCATAAATAAAGAAGAAAAGAAAGGAAGAAAGAAAACTTGGAATGTTAGATTAAGAGAGAGAATTAGTGGATTACAACGTGACAAATGCACAACACCCTCTCCATATGATGAGAGGGATCTTTTATCCCTAGCCAAAATGTAGGCGCTATGGGCTTTTTTACGTGTGCCAGGACCTTGGAATACTTGGGCTTTATGCCCGAATACCGGTCAAGTATTAGATTAACAATCCAAGCCCATTTGAACTGACTATGGCCTATTACGTTACAAGACCAATTTAACTTTATAAAACGATAACTTTCTTGTTTGACTTAAATATAATTTAGTCTAACAATCTCCACAATGTTGAGGTTCTCTTCTTCAAACTCCTCCGTGTTGTGGGAGTCGGCTTTAATGTTGAAGGACTTGGACTTTTGTGTTGACATTCTTGTACGACCGATAACATTCTTGTAGGAGGTTGCTTTGTTTTATCATTGTCTCCCCCGATGTTGAAGATATGACTTTTGATGTTTATGCTTTGTCTTGTTTGGTCTTGTCTTGTTTGTATTGGCTTTGTTCATTCATGCTTTGTGATTTTGATCTTGAGCCTTTATCTTTTTTACTTTGAGTTCTTGAGATTGTTATCTTGCATCATCTCCTTGACTTGAATCATCTTGATTTGACTTCCTTGATCATCTTGTGCTCTTGGACAATAACCATGCTATATTGTTACATTCTTGTTTGACATATATGATTATAAGTCTAACAATCTCCCCCAATTGATGATTCTTTATTTGATTATGAGGCTCTTTGATAGTGGGGAAGATTAGAATCAACTATCTTGACGTTGAATGATTGACTTTGAAAGCTTGAGTATGAGCATGTGGTTTATGAATCCGACTTCGCTGGAATGAGGCTGCAACACCGTCGTCTAAACCTGAAATAAGACAGTTAGCAATAAAAGATGAATATGGCTTTGTCATTCATCTTGAGTTCGGTTGCATTAACCTTTGGTTTCCCATTTTATAGTATAAATACTATACCTATGATCAAGTAGATTCAAAGAATTTCCTTTACATGGTTTCCAGCTCAAAGCGTAGGATCTTCTAACACAGATGTATTAGATTCACCATGCTTGCTAGTTCTCATTACCGGAATGTCTCAAAGCAGACAACACGGTAAGAGTGAATCAGATAGTTACTATCTTTTTGATTAAGTCGTCAATTCATTTACTGGACCAAAATTGATATCCAGTTATCACAAGCTCGATTCATATAGAATCTTGCAAGTCACCTACCAAGAGCTTGTTTGTTGTTGGCTCAAGCAGGATTTCCATCTTTATAATGTCAGAAAATGGTTTTATGGATCGTAGGACTTATTCCTAACCTAACCACCTTATGACTTCAGAATCGTCGTGAACTTAATAGGTTGTTGGGTATGAGATCGAACCATAAAACCATTTTCTGACATTGTTATTTTCAAATACTCCCCCTACACATGTGCTTTGAGATTCAAAATTGTTTAGCACATGAAGGAAAGAGTTGCACTTAGAGTCTTAAAGATCACATTTGTCTATAACATATTTTAATCACATTTTCTCCCCTTATTTTAAATAATAAAACACTTAGTATTTGAAATACCAATTGATTAAAATTTGACATAAAGAAATTCTATGGGGCAGAAAAATTATACCATGTTATTGCATGAATTCATTTTTTTCAGATTGCATCCCCTTAAACAGTTATATGTGGGATACCAATATTTATTAAAACTTGACATTGGAATGAAAAATTGATATGACACCACAAAATGTTGAAGACGGAGTGAGATGCCTTAGTGAACAATGTATATTATTAATTGACATTAAGTTTCCACATTTTAATTTCACAAAATGTGTTTGGATACATAAAATTGACATTTATGAAATGTACCCAACACATTAAAAGGCTTTGGTTTTAAAAAGCTCCCCCTCAGAAATTGATTCACATAAAATGACATTCTACGTACTACAATTCTTTTAAAACTTATTCGAGGAAGGGAGTGTTGAACACACAATTTTAACAAACACCACTTTTTATGGAAAGATACCACAACTTATATTGTGGACAAGTTGACATTGAAAGTTCTTTTTGAAAAATTATGTTCAACGATTTTTAAAAACACATGATAGAAGACTTCTCTTCTATTTTTAGAGTAAGCGCACTGAAGCGTACACTTCCCTATTACATTCGGGACCGAGTTATGCACTGAAATGTACATAAGTCATTAAGAAAATTTAGAAATGACATGTTTTGAAAGCATTTGAAACTCTTGCTCGAACTTCATTTACACGCCCGTGTCAATGTTAATCAACATTTCTAGGTACGTAAATGTTATCGATTCCAAGAGACATGTCGAGAAGATTCTTTTTGGTATTTTTGAAATTTTTCTGATTTTATATTTTGTTTTTCTAGGTTTTATATTTTTCTATTTTCTTTTTGTTGGTTTTAATCTTTTTGTGATTTCCTTTTTCAAAATTTTTTATAAATCAAAAAATTAAAGAGAGGATTAAAGATATTTACCAAGATCAAAGTTTCATTTGCAGTGACAGTTTGTAGCTAGAGTTGAAGTGGATGAAGTTTGATTCAGGTTGTTGTGGAGTTTGTTTGATGCATCAGTTAGTAGTGACAACAAAAAGGACTCTTTAATACAACTTGATTTTCTCCATTGAAATATTCGACGAACAAAGGACCAAATCGCATATCCAGCTATTTGAGTTGTTATTGTTCTCAATGCTTGTTTGAACTTCTGTTGGACTTTGTGGTGGGGGGCTTGAACCGTTTTTGATCAAACGTCGTTTTGACATTGAGGATCGAGTATTGATCATGTGAAAATCAAACGTCAATTTTTTGTTCTTCATTTTGTGGAATCTCTTTGACAATGATTTCTAAGATTTAAGGTTGTTGTTGAAGTTTATTTGATGCATCAGTAGTAGTGACAACGGAAACTTTAAAACAGCTTGATTTTCTCACATTGACATATTCTCGAACAAAAGGACCAAATGCAAATCCAGCTTTCATTTGACGTTGTTATTGTCTCAACTGCTTGAGGAAACTTCTATTGACATTGTGGTGCGAGGCTTGAACTGTTTTGATCAAACGTCGTTTGACATTGAGGTTCGAGGATTGATCTGTTGTAATCAAACGCCATTTTTCTGTATCATCATTTGTAAATCCACTTTGATAATGGTTTCTAAGATATCAGCTTTTTCAGCAGCCATACTTTGAGATTTTCCTTATTGATATTACATAAGGTACCTGCACTTAAATCAATACTTTATTCCTTCTAAACATTGATTGATGTATCTGCACTTACTCCAGATTTTTTTTGCATTCATGAATATTAAGGATATCTACATTTGAACCATGTAGGGGTTCACTGTCACTTGCTTGTGCAAGAGTCGAATAACTTTCCTGTAGGAATCCACCTAAGACCAACATATTTGAAAATTCTACCCGTGGGTTTCCACCTAAGATCAGATCTAGGAGATGTTTTCTCATACATAGCAAAAGTCTTATTAGGAGAAAACCTATGTCCTGTAAAGATATGCCTACCAGGTTTCTGAGTATGACTCTTTTTTGATCTACGGGTTGTTACTATTTCTGGTCTTATGGGATTGAATCTTTAGCAGTGAATTTACTTCCTCCAAGGAGTTTTGTTATATCCAAGCATCTGATTTGCATTTAAAGAAACTTATGACATGTAGAACAAACAAATTGTTTGAATTGAGAAAGAACTAGAATTTAGTAGTGATCTGCTTTGGGCATAGTCGCGTTCGTTAACGTGACTTATCGTAGAAATACAGTCAAAATCCTAGATGTTTAATTGTTGCTTCTAGGTTTTGGTTTGCTATCATCAGCAGTGGTTTGAATTCTAGCAGAAGTAGTCACACTAGTTGTTGAGTTCCTATCTCTTTCTTGATATCTTTTCTTAGCTACATCTAGATAGTGATTATGAACCATGTCACTGTTGAATAAATCTTGGTATGTCTTAGAATATTCCTAAAGAAGCAGTACAATCATGTGATCTGGTTTTGCAAAAGGGATGTTGTTTTCTTAGGCAAATAATGTTGAGCTGACTTGGTTTTGACAAATTTCTTTTTACTTCAAACTTGGGAGGCAACCGTTGTTTGGCATTTGAGGCCCTTTCAGATTTAAAGCATTAGGTCGTTAACAATGATTGGTTTCTTAGTGATGGTATATACCGGTTTCCCAAGACTGATGTTTTTATCATACTTAGTGTATACACTATTTCTTTTTAACTTCCTTAAGTTATTTTTTTAAGCAGCAAATTGCAAAAAACCTTTTCAGGAATCTGAGCTTTTTAATTCGCATTATTTAGCAAGCATAAGATGTTGTTTCCTGTAGTCTTAGATCTCGCTAATTTTAATTAGATTCATACAAACTTTGATAATGCTGTTTGCAAAGTTCTATTTTCCTAGTTATTTAGCCAATATGTTCTAATTCGATGTTTCATTGTTTCAAGTACTCATTTCCTTTTCAATCTTGGCTTTATTACTTGTTTCATTCAAAATTTGACATCTTGTCCTGATTTTTTAAAGCTTGATTTTTGATATTTTAAAGTTCGAGAGCCAATACAATGTGCTTCCATTCTTGAAAATCTTTTTGAAATTGGGAAACGGCGTCTTTTGAGTAAAAAATTTTCTGACTCGAGTGTTTGTTTGGAGTTAATCAGTTATTGGTTATCAGGGGATGAATCAAGCATAAGACTTTTAATTGGACATGTTTTAGGTTATGGCAAACCTTCCTTCAAAATGATTTCTGGTTGTCAGTTTGTTGTAGTCCTATAGCAAAGATATTGCATTCAGCAGTCAATTGTTACCTCAGCCATTGGGCTCTTCATCATAAATGGGTCAGATATCTGCATCATCTGCATCTTTTCATTCACCTGGATACTCTGCTGCTGTCATCTTGCACTTCTGATTAAGTTTCCATGCTTTCCATGACAAACCAAACCTTTATCCAGGGCTTTACAACTTATCAATCTTACTCTCTTGGTCTGCTATTTGGTCTTTTATTCTACCCTTCTCTTCTACTGTCTTTAACGACGTGTTCTTTTAGTCAAAGGACTTCTTAAACATTTACCCAGGTCGTTGGAGTAGTGTATATCGAAGTGTTAACCTCGATTCCAGTTATTCAACAATGGACGAGTCTATCATTTGACTGTCATAATCCAATGTAAACTTTGATTCGATGAATTTCTGAACTGGTTGTTTAACCACCAAAGAGGCTGTTCATGGATCCATCTTTTGAAATTATCTTTGTTTAAGATTGCTTTTGTAGTTCGATCTATGTTGAGGGAGCATTGGTACTTGTGAAAGTATCAACATCTTGACCAAAGATGTGACTATGAATTCCTGTTTGAATCCCATGTGCGATTGTGAGTCCTTTTAAGACTCCTTTTGAATGAACTTTGAAGGTGTGACTGAAGAGATCAAAAATATGCCGTGCATCTTTTCTTTGCTTTTGGACCAATGGTTTTTGTTGCATGCCACATTTCTTTTGTTTCAGAATTCAAGCTGATTCCTTTACTAGATTTGTATGGATGTAATTCCTGAATTACTTTCTTTTTTCTCAAAACAAGTGTTATGTATGACAACTAAATCGACTTTCAATGAATCAACATTCATATTTTGTAGATTGTTTATTTACTTATTGCATCGCTATCATATACACTTGTGTATATCTCTTGAGTTCACATAAGTCGACAATCTAAGTTTTAATTTTTAAAAAAGGTAAAAACTATTTAACCCCCCTTCTAGTTTCCACAATTGGTATCAGAGCCAAGGTCACCTAAGATCTTTAACGTATATTGTACATTAAAGCTTGAATCGATCTATGGATTCGAATAAATATCTAAAAGGGCAATCTATGCAAAGACCGCCTCTTTTTGAAAGTGATCATTTTATTTATTGAAAAAATAGATTTGAAACTTATGTGAAAGCAAAAGATTTAGATCTTTGGCATATTATTTTGAATGGTGATTTTCCACTAGTTGCCAAAAACGAAGTTGCCCAAATTTTAGAGGTTGTTCCTTTTGAAGAACAATCCGACGATCATAAAAAGAAACTTGCTAAAAATAATGAAGCTAAAATGGTTCTTTATAATGTTTTACCTAAAAAGGAATACGAAAGAATTTTTATGTGTAAAACGGCTAAAGATATTTGGCAATCGTTGTTAATCACACATCAAGGTAATAGTCAAGTAAAGGATAATAAAATTGATCTTCTTGTTCAACAATAAGAACAATTTACTATCCTTGAAGAAGAATCTATTGATAGCGGTTTTGCTAGATTTAACAATATTATTGCTAGTCTTAAAGCTCTTGATGAAGGTTTCTATAGCAAGAAATATGTTAAGAAGTTTCTTAGGGCTCTACATCCTAAATGGAGAGCAAATGTCACGACGATTGAAGAATCGAAAGATTTTCATCACTAGCTCTAGACGAGCTTATCGGCAATCTAAAAGTACATGAAATAGTCATGGAAAAGGATTCTGAAATTTATAAAGGCAAAAAAGAAAGAGTTAAGTCCATTGCCTTGAAAGCTAAGAAAGAGTCTAGTGATGATGAAACTTCGACATCCGGAAGTGATGAAGAAGAATATGCTATGGCCATAAGGAACTTTAAAAAGTTCTTTAGAAGAAAGGGTAAATTTGTTAGGCAACCAAGAAAAGAAAAGAAGTCATTCCGATAAAGAGATGAGAAGAAAGGAAAGAGTGACCGTAAATGTTTTAGATGCGGTGATCCAAATCATCTAATTGGAAATTGTCTAAAACCATCTCGCAACAAAGATCAAAAGGCCTTCATTGGAGGTTCTTGGAGCGATAGCGAAAATGACGCCGAAGACAAAACCGACGATGAAACTTGTCTCATGGCTTATGTAAAATTAGCTTAAAAATCATTAACAAGATAAAATTTTGAAAACTAAAAGAGATCTTTTAGAAAAAGAAATTTTAGAATTGATTGAGAAAATTAAGTAACTTGAGAGAAGTAAAGAAATTGAGATTGTGTGTAAGTCATGTGACGAACTTAAATCGGAAAATGCCAAACTCAAAGAAACTCAAGTTAAATTTGATAAAAGCGCTAATTCACTTAGAGAAATTTTAAATAATCAAAAGTCACCTAGTTGTAAAATAGGTCTAGGATTTGATGATAGTAAAGCGTCAACAAGCGGAACTAAAAACATGAGTTTCGTTGGATCGTCTGCTGAAAAGGCGACAGACGGATCCACCATAAAGGTGCACGGATCCACCTTACCTGGATCCGTGAGTCGCACCTATGGCGAAAAAGGGACAAAACACGTTTTTAGTCCACCTATGTCTTCTAGATCAGATTTTGTTATTACTAGGAAGAAACTAATACATAATAGCATTGATGAGTCAAAGAAACCGTCTTTAAAACCATCACCTAAAAGCGGTATAGGTTATGTCAAAACCGAGTCTAGACCAAAAACACCTCCACCTAGAAGAAACATCTCTTCTCAACCAAGATACAACACACCTCAATCTAAGAGAAACTCTAGACAACCAATTCATCAAAACTTCTACCCTATGAATTGGAACAACCAACAAAATCAAGGCTCGTACAATATGAGAAATTGTATCCCATTTCAATATCCCAACCAAATGCAACAAAATGCAAAGGATGTACAACACTATATATTTCGAACCCATGAGATAATGAGGACCAAACGCTTTGAATTATTTTTATTAACATAGGTAAGCGTGGAGACATGCATGGAACCGGATGATGATCAAAGATAGTGGTTGCTCCAAACATATGACCGGTAACAAGAGTTTATTCTCTACCTACAAAGCATACGACGGAGGTAATGTTGTTTTTGGAAGTAACCTAAAAGGAAAGATCATAGGCAAAGGTACAATCTCTAATGACTCTCTTACTATATCTAATGTAGAACACGTAGATAACTTAGCTTTTAACTTACTAAGTGTCGGTCAAATTTGTGACAATAAGTGTCAAGTCTTATTCACGGAAGAAGGTAGTGAAATAATTAAAGATGGTAAAATCATAGGAAATGGGATTAGGAAAAATGGTTTATATGTAATGAAACTAGGAAATAAGTCTCAAGACAAATTATGTTCCTCGCCACGTTAAGTAGAATAAACTCCTACCTTATGGCATAGAAGACTTGGTTACGCAAATATGTGTTTTAATTCATCGTTTCATCTAAAGAATTAGTTTTAGCAAACTTACCTAAACTAAAATAGGATAAACATTTTTGTGATGCCTTTGGTAAAATGGGAGCAAGCTCATGGCAAGTCATAAGCTAAAATAAGGTTTCCACTAAAAGAATGCTTCGAATTATTACATATGGACTATTTGGTCCATCGACAATTAAAAGCTATGATGACAGTTTATATACCTTAGTAATTAGTTGATGACTATTCTAGGTATACATGGACTAGATTTCTAAAGACTAAAAATGAAGCTTTTAAGAAATTTGAAATATTAAGTAGGAAAAATTCAAAACCAACTAGGTAGTTCTATAATAGCTATTAGAACGGATCATGGTCGGGAATTTGATAATGAAGTACAATTCAGAGCTTATTGTGATGCACAAGACATTACTCATAACTTATCGGCTCCACGTACTCCATAATCAAATGGGGTAGTAGAAAGAAAGAATAGGACCTTACAAGAGATGTCTAGGACTATGCTTAATGAACAATCCATTCCATAAAAGTTTTGGTGTAATGCCGTTGATACGTCAACCTATATACTAAATAGAATATTAATTCGACCAATACTAGAAAACCCCTTTAAGGAGAAGAAACATCAAGATCGGATCCGAGATCATTATGAGAAGGAATGAAGTCGAAATCCATATGAAGGGTGGGATGGGTGGGCAAAATATTAGGCACATCAATGGGGATGTCTTCCACCACATCAATGGTTGAATTTCCCGAATCGGGATAATCAACATGAAATGATTCGAACTCGGGAAGGGAAGTAGAATTATCGTCATCTTCCGAGTCGTAATCATCACTCTCAATACCCGATGGTATTGAGTCATCCGGAGCAAGAAAAACATCGATCTCCTCCATGAGAGAGTCACTATCCTCGACGGGGATAGGAGATGGAGAGAAAGACTCGATAGAATTTTCCACATTAAGCTCTTCCGGAGGGCGAGGAGATGAGTTGTCATAAAGCAATCTCTCAACTAGATGAATTTCACCCTCCGGATCAAGGTTGTCATCATCAATTCCTGGTGGAATTGATTTGAGAAGAGTGAGTTCATCGGCGAACTCATCTAGAAGAGAATCAATCTTAGAAGAAGAATCAATCGAAGTATTTCGATTAAGCAAAGATTCAATAAGATTGGATTCGGCATAAAAGGAATCAATTCCTGGGGGAATTGAAATGATACTTTCTAACACCTCATTTTGAATTAGATTCACCTCGGTAGAAACGATTTCTTCATCAAGATCAAAAAGAGGATTAGAGAAAATTTTAAAATTCTCCATTGGAACGTCCTCCTCGGAAAATGACTCATCATCACTTGAGGTACAATCATCATCGATATCGAAGAGAGGGTTAGAGAAAGTAACAAGATGACTCTTGGGAAAATCATCACAAACGGGCAAATCACACACACCGTCGGAAGCATCCTCGGACTCACTTGGGTTTTGGAAAAGGTTCTCAACACTAGACTTTATGAATTTGTCCGATTCCGTTTTTGGAATTGTGTCAAGATGCTTGTCCACCATGATGAGAGAGTCTGTTTTTGGTGAATCGGGTGTGATTGCAGTAGAACATGTCATGAGATATTCTTGTGTTGCAAAAGAATACTCATCGTCGTCGTCATCATAAGATGAGGTAGGCAAATTCCAACTTGGAGTATTAATATATTCTGCCAACTCCTCGTTTATACTATGAAAATCTTGAACAAGTTTGCTAAGCAATTCTTGTACCTCCTCGGATTGAGCATGCTTAACTTCAAAAAATTTGTCACAAGCTTGCGTTAAAACTTTCGGTGTTTCTCTAAAAGAAATACGATTAAACCTTTCTAAAAAGTTTTGTATTGATTCTATTAGGTCTTCTCGTGCTTGCAAAGCTTCCATTCTCATTTCTTCAGGAGATTGATGAATGACGAGAAATTGCGGGGGTTGAAATTGGTCAAAACCGGAAGAGTTGGAATCGTGAAAATTTTGATTCATCGGTTGACATTCAAAAGTCGCATGAGGACCCCCGCAATTTTCACAACAAAGAATTTGTTGTTGAAAACTTGGTAAAGTATGTGGGAACTCATCATAGTTTTGATTGTAGCATGGTTCTGGGTTTGGAACTTGCGGTGTACAATAGTGACCATAACGAGCATCGTTCCCGCAAAAATCACACCAGATTGGTTCAGAGTGTGTGGGGTGGTCGGAAAAAATTTGAGAATCGTCGAAAGAATTCGGATTTGGATCATAAGCAAATGAATTTCCAGCTCCAGAATTGCATGTCGGACAAAATTCATTTTGAAGTTTATCTCCACACCTTTCGCAATTACATTGTTGACAAACGATACCGTATATCGGACCTCCACACCAAAAACATTCTCGTGGCTCGAATGTCGACATTAGAATTAAACAAATAGAGGATAAGAAAAAGAATTAAATGGCAAAGAGGTTAAAGGAGATTATTTTTGGTTTTTCGAGTTTTTTAAACAACATATTTTACAAAAGGACAAAATGAGATCGAATAACTTAAACCGATAATCAACTTGCTTCACGGTAGCTCTCTAAAAGAAAAACGCACAAAGGAGCGGAGGAGCAGGAAAGCGCGAAGCTATTAAAAACCTTCTCCTTTCGGGTCGTAGTTCCTTGGAACAACCCTCCTTAAACCCCTCTTATAGTTTGTTAATCTATTAAAGGTGAGCCGTACTTAACAAGTGACACAAAGGCAAGTTTTAATCTTTTGTTTGGGAACTTATTATGATAATGCTCCAGTTGAGAGCATTATATTGATGATGATTTTTATTCTTTATTAAAGACAATGTTTTTATATTTTTTGATTTTACTTGTTTTTATCTTATAAATATACTAATAAAAGAAAATGAAAAATCTTTTTGTATTATTATTTTTTTATATATATTCACAAATAAAACAAATAACTTCGCGAGGAAGGATCTTCAAAGCACTAATTGTCAAACGTACGATATTGTCGCAACGCACCTCCCCGGCAGCGGCACCAAAATTACAATGACCTTTTTAGGGGTCAAAGTATCAAATAATATAATTGAATATCAAAATATAAAACCCCCGCAAGTCAACCTAGTCAACCTTTTGGGAAAATGGGTCAACAACTCACGGGTTGATATAATTGAATTTCGGGCAAGTGTTAACCGGGTCATTTTTCTAAAGTGCACCCAGTGACAACTCATTTGGACGGTTACGTTATTGGTTTGACTTTTCGATGCTTGAATGAAAGAAGGATTTGATTTGGTTTTCTAACTCCACAGGAAAAAGCAACCTAAATTATCGAAATTTAATCCTAAAGTGATTTTTTTTCTTTTAATTAACCCTAAGTGACTAAATTGTAAGAATAAAGAAAACTAGACCAAAAACGAAAGTGATTTAAGCTTAAAAACACGAAAAACGAGAACGAGATTCAATCCCGTTCTTTGAAAAATCAAATTTTACAATTTTAACCCTACAAATGCAAATTTATTTTTCCTAGGTCCTAAATGATAAAAGAAAATTTTGAAAAAAAGAATTATATTTTTTTGACTTTTATTTTATTTATTATGAATTAATTACTGTGTTAATGAAATTAAATTATTAAAAATAGCAAACTAAATGATAAAAAGTTGTGAAAAAATTAAAAAAGTACTTTTGACTTATGCTGATTATAGGAAAATTAAGTTGGGTTGTGCCAGCTTATTAAAATAAGCTGGAAATAATCCCAAAAGGGCTGAAAGGCTTATTGGGCTAAAAGGGGATAAGAATAAAATAGGGTGAAGAAAAACCAGATGACCCTACTGGTGCCAATGGTTAGTGTGTGAGATATGTGGGACGAGTGTGTGTGAAAGGGGAGGTCATGGGTTCGACCCCCATGCCTCTCCTTTTTTCAAAATTTTTTTTCAATTCTCTTTTTTAAAACTTATAGGACTAGCAAAAATAAGCAACTTTAAAGAAGGAAAGTTTTTACAAAACTTAAAAATAAGCCTGAAATAAGCTGAAAAATGACATTAAAACTTAACTATTTACACAAAAGCTATGATTAAGCTAATAACTTCAACTAAATAAGCTAGAAGCATCTTAAATCTAAACTAATAAGCAAATAGGAACAACAAAAAAGCAAAAAAAGAATAAGCTAACAAGACAGAATCTCTAAAAAGCTTAAATTCTTAAAATTCTAAACTAACAGAACAAATAAGCTTAAATAAGCTTATACCTAAGTTAAATTAGCTAAAAAGGACTTATATTAACCTAATAAGCAAATGTGACAAAAATAAGCAACTAAAGGCAGAAAAGCAAATAAGCAAAATAGGCCAAAAATAGCAGGCAAACAGCCTAACGGACCACTTTTGGGCTTATTTTTATGCCCTTTGATGGAACCTTATGGCTTGAGGAGGTGTACTGAATTATCTACCCGTTTACATACACATTTACAAAACTGTTACATACGCATTACAAACTCATTTACATGGTTGATTACAAACTCGTTGACATACTCACTTTACTTATGGACGAAACAAGTTTACTTTCATTCAAATGATTATGGATTAGCTTAGGTTACATGAACTGTTAATTACTTGGAGGGTAAGCGCGAGTGTTATAAAATAGATCTAGTAGGGATTGACAACCCTCGTTCGGGTGATTAGCTCTCACTAGTTCGAGATCGAACTAACGAACGTTATACCATGTCGGATCACGACTGGCTTGGAGCCTCAATGCCCGCATGACATACACATAAACTTTTACCATGCCTTGAATAAAGTGGCATACTGATACGTCTACGTCGCAGTTTCATGAATTAAGGGGAATAATTGTAATCACACTTTATGTTGCATCTAGGCAATACACACTTGAAACATCATGAGGCATTATGCTCATTACAATAATCATACTCTTTGAAAACATTGCGTTCCAACATTCATACTTACATTTTGATGACTATTATAAGGATTGAAATGGTCATGCACACTTTACAAATCAATGATTTCAACATTTTAACAAACGCTTTCTGTATGGTTTATATCTATACATTTTTTTAGGAAAACCTATATATGTAAGTTTATGCATTGCAAGTCTTGTATGGGCGAGACTTGTAACACAGTAAGCTTATATATATAGTTTTGGGTTTTACATTTGTATCCACTTAAACCTATGAACTCACCAACTTTATGTTGACACTTTTAAGCATGTTTTTCTCAAGTGATATAGATACTTGGCTTACTTGAAGTGTATTAGAGTCTAAACTTTACAAGATTACTTTTCAAACGACACATTTAGAGGTCGTTCTCTCATGACTTGTGCAATGGTATTATGAAGTAACGCTCCTAGATATTATTCTGCTGTAACCCATTTTGGGGGTGTTACACGCTTACTATGGCACTTCACACTGGGGTCCCAAACACCAAAGCTTCTATGGATATTCAAGTAACCTGACTTCATCTAAAGATGTTTAGTCCAGAAGAAGAATCATTGCAGTTACCAGACTTACAATCATGAAGAAGTATGACTACGGTCACCTGAAAGAGATTGAAGTTCATCGAGATGATCAACATCTTTATACGTTTAAAGAAGGTGATTTCAAAAGACTACGTCTACAAGACATTGAAGACATGTTACTTCTACTCATTCAACAAAAGCTAACAAATCTCAAAATCTACGAATGGTATGATTTGAATGTGGCATTGCGTATGCTAACAAGACGGATTGTCATTCAAAGGCAGGTGGAAGATCTTCAATTAGGTGTGGAAAGTTACCATAAGAAGCTCAACCTCACTAAACCCGAAACATATAGACCAAATCTCAGGAACAAAATTGCATACACTTCACACTCAGACCCTCATGGAATAATATATGTAGATTAGTTCAAGAGGGAGAGATTGATGCGTACTGATGAACTCCACAAGTTTAGTGATGGCACGCTTAATGATGTTCGGACTGCTCTTCATGACATTGCTGTGGGGATAAGAATGGAATATCTGCCAATGAGGAAATCGAGTAACTTAGACAAGAAAAGGGCTCAGGTTATGGTTCAGGATATAGACAAGCAGCTTTATCAGAGGAGGTTGATGCGAAATTTAGAGATGTTCATTAGTGGAAGGATATACAGGAAAGATCTCATGCTACTGGAAAGGACAATATGACTTCGTCATATTCTATCTCAATAAATTTCAGGTCAATTTCTCATATATAATAACTCTTATGAATATGTATATAAGTAGTGTAGACTATAATTAGGCTTATATAGTGTTTGAGTACTAATTTTCAAGAATTTCTTAGTAAATTCAAAAAATTTCAAATTAACGTACTTAAACACCATATAATTACCCTCAAAAATTGAGGGGGAGCATTAATATGTTCCTATTACGGCTTGTTAATAATTGGACATTCTTTCCCCGAAAGCAGTTATATATGAATCAATTGATATCCAAAATATCAAGAGAGTTAATATTTTTGATAAAGGGAGAGAATGTGATTAAAATATATGGCTAATAATGTGATTTTTGAGATCTCATGTGTACGCTTTTCCACATATGTGCTAAACTCTTTCGATTAATCGATGTACATATAAAGGGGGAGCAACTAGTTACGTGATTGGCTGTTATGTGGAAATACCAAAAGACCGACCATTTATATTACTGCATTGGAGTTATAAGGTGGTTAAGTTTAGGTATCCATTCCCATGATCCAGCCAGAACCAGAGGGATCTACCCAGGGATATTCCACTAGATAGTGTAGTAGTCCTTAGGTATGAAAAAAGGAGTAAAAGTAAGAATAAGGGAAAAGTGTCGACTGAGATGAAGCTAGTACTGGAACAAACCTAACAAGGTACTAGTTATGAAGTCTCGGTAAGCGCTAAAGGGGTTTAAGAATTAAAAAGAAAAGTTAAGATAAAGGGTGAAAAAAAAGAATCCCTCCTTATACTTAGGCAGAAACCGGGTCAATACATCTGCTGTCGAGAATCACAAAGATGATTGCTGACATTAAAGTTTGACATCATGGACCTAGTGATGCAATGCACAACCCTCCCTAGCGACTCAAAATCTCTCAAAAGATTTCTGTTTCATTTCTCACAGAGATTACAAGCATTTCTATCAACCTTCTCACTTCGAGTTAGTTGGTATTGAAAAAGTGGCAGTCTGCTCTAGCCTTCGATCACTAAAAACCAAAGTGCACTATTGAGTCTAGATCCAAAAGAGATCATCCATAAATCTCATTAGGACACTTGTCAAAATTATGCTTGCTAAGTCACACAATGTTAATAACAAGAAATATATAAAGAGTCCTACGCATTATCCTTGTGATTTTTCCAGAACATCTGAGTGATACTTAAGTATTCATAGTGAAGATGGGAATCCTTCATGAGCCAACATCAAACAAGCTCATGGTAGGTGACTTGTGCGATTCTATACGAATCAAACTTGTGACAACTGGAAAGAAATGATGGTGCAATTCTATATGAATCGAACTTGTTCTAGAATATGAATTGATGATTGATGAACTTTGAAATGCTTAAAACTCTTGATGTGTCGCAAAAACACTTTAGCAAGTGACACGTCGATTGATTTTCAAATCAATTTTTATTTCAATCAGCGAGATAGTAACTCGTTGGTTTACTCATACCATGCTTTCTGCTTTGAGACATTCTGGTAATGAGAATGGCTAGTACAACTATAAAACCCTGTCAAGAAGATTCTTTGGAATTATATCTGATCACAGGCAGTATTTATACTGATCTACGGGGAACCGTGGTTATTGCAACCATATTTAGTGGAGTGACAAAGACACTTTCGTCCATATCTGTTGATTATCACTAACCTAAACCTACAGGTATTCCCTATGATGGCAACAGCTAGACGTGGACGAGTTAGAGTCATAGCCGCATACTCATACTCGACTGATATTCATAAATACATCATGAAAGCACAAGTACATGTTTGAAGACTTCCGCTATTTTGATACCATACATCTTTCTTGAAGCGACGAAGTATTATGTTGATACCGTACGTCCTCTATAAAGTGACAAAGTGTTAATGTTAAAGAATATCAAGAAAGATGGCTAAACACGCTTTCAAAATCAAGAAAAGTATGAGCATGTCGGTCCGAAGGTCACAAGTGCACAAGATGGAAAAGTTCACAAGATGATGATAAAAGACATTTTATTTGGCTAATGATTTCTAAGTGCTCAAGATCATATTCTCAAGTCAAAGATGCAAGTCAAAGCCTAAGATCAATGATCACTACATCATATCACAAGCTAAAGATTGAAGTTAAAGACTACGAGCTTAAGACTAAAGTCAAAGCATAGAATGCTAGGTTTAAGTTTTTGTAATTTGGAGTGACCTCCCTTAGGGGGAGATTGTTATAAACACAAAAAGTATCGGTCACTTACAATATAGTTAGTCGTAGCTCATAGATTAATCAAATGTATTATTAGTAAGCTAACCGAGCCAAAGACACATGAAAATCCCATTAGGAAAGCCCATGGCCGGTTACTTAAGTTTTATAAATACCCTCTCCACACATGGAGATGGTGTTGATTGGTTGGTTCATTCATACATAATCTAGCCTTTCATTCTCTCTAACTTTCTCTCATTAGAACCTTCCTCCCATCCACTTTGTCTCTCTAGAATTTCTTCTTAGTTATTTGGTGTTATAGATTACTAGCATATTCTACCTTGAGCATCTTGAGATCATCAACCAAGCATAATCTCTTTTGGCCTTTTCGTAAACTTTGCCATCTTGTGAACTTGTGACTTTTGGATCGACATGCTCATACCTTTCTTGATATGTTAACTTGAAAAGCTTTAATAATGCATCTTTCTTGAGGTTCTTTAGCTTTAACACTTCGTCGCTTCAAGTAGGATGTACGGTATCAGAGTAGCAGAAGTCTTGAAACATGTACTTGAGCTTTCATGATGTCTTTATATTTATCGGTTGGGTATGAGCATGTGGTTATGAATCTTTGAGATAGCTAGAATCAGGTACCTTCACCTCCATCTTTAAGTATCCTGCATTAAAACAGTTAGCAATAAAGCAGGGGGACGAATATGGCTTTTTCATTCGCCCGTGTTTGGTTGGAGTAACCTTCGAATCCGTGAGGATCGACCTGTGATCAGGTAGATTTAATTAAAGAAGAATCTCCTTGCAGGATTTCCAGCTAAAGTATCAAATCTTTCTAACACATATGTATTAGATTCATCAAACTCAGCATGTTCTCATTACAGAAACATCTCAAAGCAGACAGCACGATATGAGTGAACCAGCGAGTTACTATCTTACCGATTGAAATAAAATTTGATTTGAAAAAATCAATCGATGTGTCACTTGCTAAAGTGGTTTTGTAACACATCTAGAGTGTTAATCATTTCAAAAGTTCATCATCAATCGTCAATTCATATACTAGAACAAGTTTGATTCATTAAGAATCGTACCATCATTTCTTTCCAGTTGTCACAAGCTTGATTCGTATAGAATCGCACAAGTAACCTACCATGAGCTTGTTTAATGTTGGCTCAAGCAGGATTTCCATCTTCACTGTGATCACTTGAGTATCACTCTGATGTTCTGGCAAAATCACACGGATAATGTGTAGGAATCTTTATATATATCTCGTTATTCACATTGTGTAAGATAACAAGCATAATTTTGACAAGTGTCCTAATGAGATTTATAGATGATCTCTTTTGGCTCTAGACTCAATAGTGCACTTTGGTTTTAGTGATCGGAGGCTGGAGCAGACTGCCACCTTTTCAATATCAACTAACTCGAAGTGAGAAAGTTGATAGAAATGCGTGTAATCTCCGTGAGAAATGAAACAAGAGTCTGTTGAGAGACCTTGAGTGGCTAGGGAGGGTTGTGCATAGCGTCACTGGGTCCATGACTGTCTTCAATGTCAGACAACAACTTAGTGTTTCTGACAGTTTATGTATTGACCCGGTTTCTGCCTAAGTGTATGGAGGGCTTCTTTCTTTTCACCCTTTATCCTTACATTTCTTTTTCATTCTTCAACCCCTTCAGCGCTTACCGAGACTTCATAACTAGTACCTTGTTGGGTTTGTTCCAGTACTAGCTCCATCTCAGTCGGCACTTTTCCCTTATTCTCACTTTTACTCCTTTTTTCATACCTAAGGACTACTACACTATCTAGTGGAATATCCCTGGGTAGATCTCTCTGGTTTTGGCTGGATCATGGGAATGAATACCTAAACTTAACCACCTTATAACTCCACTAAATTAAATATTCGCTCTTTGGTACTTCCACATTTCTGCCAACATGTACCCATTCACTCCCCCTTTATATGTGCATCGATTAAACGAAAGAGTTTAGCACATATATGGGACAGCGTACACTTGAGATCTTAAAATCACATTTTTTAATCATATATTTTAATCACATCTTCTCCCCTTATCAAAAATGTCAAATCTCTTGATATTTTGGATATCATTTGATTTAAATATTCATGGTTTCGGGGAAAGGATGTCCAATTATTAATCAAGCCGAGTATTAGAACATTTCAATGCTCCCCCTCAAATTATGAGGGTATTATATGGTGTTTGAGTATGTTAATTTGAATTTTTTTTTGAATTTACTAAGAAATTCTTAAAAATTCATACTCAAACACTATATATGTCTAATTTTTAAGTCTACACTACACATTTAAATATTCACAAGATTATTATGTACGAGGTTTGACCTTTATGATAAGAACATCATATGATAGAATCATATGGTTCTTTCCAGTAGCCGTAGGTCTCCCCCGTAAGGTCTTCCACCAACAAACTTTTCTAAATTTCGCATCAATCTTCTATCTCTGAGCTTCCTATCGATAGCCTTGATCATCACACGAGCTCTTTTCTTGTCTTGTTTACTTCATTTTCTCTTAGGCAAGTAATCCATCTCAATCCCTCGGTTAATTTCATTGAGAGCAGTATGAACATGGTTTAGTGTGCCATCACTGAACTTATGTAGTTCATCAGTGCGCATCAGATGATTTCTGTTCATGTCATCTTCATAGATAATGCCTTGGATATCAAGATAAGCGGTGTAGGGAGTCATTCTTTTGAGATCTGAATGGTATATGTTTGGATTTGCGAGGTTGATCTTTTTCTTGTAGCTTTCGACTCCTAATTGTAGATCTTCCACACGTTCTTGAATGATGATTCATCTAGTGAACATTCGTAAAGCTACATTCAGTGCATACCGTTCTTCTAAGTTGAGGTTGGTTAGCTTATCTTGAACAAGGAGAAGTAACATATCTTCAATGTATTGTCGACGAAGTCTTTTGAAGTCGCCTTCTCTAAACTTGTATAGCTGATCGTCCTGTCTTCGAATAATAATCTCTTCCAGATGAATGTAACTAAAAACTACATGATCTTGAAGCTAGTTACTGCAATAATCCTGTGTCTGGAGTAGACGTCTTTTGATGATTCCATGTTGGTATCATATCCATATAATTTCTGATGTTTTGGACCCCAGTGATAAGTTCCCCAGTAAGCATGCTTGTCGTAGACAACTTTTACAGGACTCTATATTCTAGAAACCTTGTCTTCAATCCATTTTACTTTACCATAATCAGCAGCCTTCATCTTGGTGACGAAAGTGGTGTATTTCTAACTTGATCTCCCTCCTTTAAGATATTTAAAATCGTTGTTGATGAAGTGATCCAAGGGGATAACTTGACGACCTCGTTCCTTCAGAATTAACGGAAAGGGCTTGCTGAGATCATGGGGATATGGCTTCCCTTCAGGATTGAGCCAATCTAACCGATCATTGGTAGCTTTAAAGACTTCTTCCAAGTGGTACTCCAATTCCACTACACTCTTGCACGTGCCTTTTATAAGATCATAGGTTGGACCGGTCAATACTTCTTGAGTCAGATTATCAATTTTGAGCCGGTGCATTATGAAGGTAGAGAAGTTAATGGGAGTAGCCAAGAACTCATTGAACGAAGATTGAGTGCCTGCAGCTTGAGCTATTTGTGTGATCTATGGTTAAGGTGGTCGGTTGTCAACAGTCTTTATTTTGTGCCATTCACGATAAGGAGTTAGAGAGCTTGATGTATTCCACTGACTTTCATCATCATCTAGTGCCTCTCGTGTAGAAGTTTCATTATCATTTCCTGTGTTGAACTCTTGATGTGATTGATCTTCCAAATCATCAACTTTTTGACCATGATCCTCTGCATGAACAGACTTGCCTGAAGACTTTGGTTGAGATCTGGTAGCACCCTTTGAAGAACTTGTAGACTTTGACTCCTTATGTGTTGGTTCCTTTGATGAATCAACTTATTTGCCTGATCTCCTTCTCTTCGACCCTCGGTTTGATCAACCGGAGGGGTCTTCATCCTTGTCTTGATCATCTCATCCTCTTTTTAGTGTGACAACATCACCATATGAGGAAATGATGTCTTTGTCAGAGTTGTATGATTCGAACAATGCTTTATAGAGATCCTTCTGAACATCTAACCTATCAATTGATTTATTGGTCTCTATTTTGTCAATGAGAATCTTTTTCAACTCAAATTCTGATAGTGAAGCTGCTACTGTGTAAGACGTCTGAGGTTGATTGGTTGATCTAACCAACACTTTAGCTTCTAGAGATTCTGTTATATATTTCTCAATCTTTGGCATGATCTTGGAGACTTGAGCTTGAACCTACTGTTTGGTTATTGCTTTCATGGTTGAGTCTACCTGATTGAGAAATTCATGATTCTCAGCCTGAGCTTCTTCTTTGAGCTTGTTTGTTTGTAGTTAAACAACCACATCTACTGTTTCTTTCATCTTGGAAGCAAGGTAGTTATCAAAAATGCCCAGAATTAAGGAGACATCTTCAGTAAATTGATTGGTTTGTTTAAACTCAAACATTTCAATTTCTAATGCGGATACTCATAGTTCAAACCAGAATAAGGATGTAAAGTTAGGATTATTTGGAAAGGTTGTTGTTGGAATAGTTGTTGTTGTTGTGGATTCTGGTGTTTGTTGTAGAGGTTGAATGATGGGGATAGGTGGTTGAGGAATTGTTGTATCAGAAGAAGGTGTCTCAGCAGTAACGGAAACTGGTACATTGACAAGAGTATGTGACTGAATGTTTAGATTTAAGATTGAGTCAATACCTGTGTTCGGAGAAGGGTTAATGAACTTTGACACCAAGTCGGATGAAACAGAAGAACTTTGTTGTTGCACTACTGGAGGCATAGCAGTTAGAGTCACATGAGCATCTTCCGTGTCTTTGTTTACTTGAACATCAGTCATTTCAGCATCACTTCTTTCCAGGGTAATATTCACATATCTGTACAGATCTTCCTCTTCTGTTCACCCTCCTTATCCTTATCACCACCCTCTTTATTTTCTTCTTCTTCTTCTTCAGTGAGTTCATATTCAGGTGGTGTTGACACTCTCTGATCAAAAGACATTTCTTCATCATCTGCTTTTTCTTGTTCTTCTTCCTCATCATCTACTTTATAAGTTGATAAGTTAGGGTAAGTAAGATCATCTCTATCATTATCAGATTTAATTTCATCACTATCATCATTCACATACGTCTCTTCATCAGCATCTTCCTCATCTTGACTAAATGTCCAAGATTCTTCATCACTCTCTAAGTCATATTTGGGTACACCGGGGACCTCTGGTCTGATACTAACTCCTTTATTTGTACCAAAGACCTTTTGTTGTTGCTCATCAGGAACCTTTGACTAAGTGTCAACTCCATCACCTGAGCCACTTGCATGAGAGCTATGGAATTGTGTCTTGCTTCTTTTGGTAGCCAGCTTAATTTGTTCAGCCTCAGTTAATGCAACCTCAGATAGTACAACTAATCCTTTAGTTTTTGGCATCGTAGCAGGTTGCTTCTTCTTGTCAGTTTTAGCCACCTTCTCTGAAGATTTGAGTTTGGAACCTTTAGAAGCAGGAGCAGTCTTCTTCTTGGGTGATGTGCCAGACTCAGCTTTCTTTCGAATGTACTTTTCGTTTGGGCTTTCTCACCAGAAGCATAAGCGTAGTATGTCTGATAAGCTATGGACTCCAACATTGCATGATTTGTTAAGTGTTGTGGGAGAATGGCATCATATACTTGAGTCTTTTCATGTATGGAAACACATCTCATAAAGGTAAACAAAGTGTCATCTCGATCAGTGTGCCAAAACATCTTGTTCCTTCTTGAAATAGACTGATCCTTTGTCATAAAGTAATCAATGATGACTTTTATGAATCTCGGATATAACATCTTGTTGGTCTTCTTATCATCTTTGTTTTCTACCTGGAACAAGAAGTCTTCCCATAGAAGATACACATAGTTGATGTTCTTATTCTTGTACATACCCCAGAGAATTTAAGCACGAGACAGACAAATCTTTTCATATGCAGTATCTTTGCCACTTAGACATTTGTTGATGATGGTGGCAAATGCTCTCTATAGTTGATGTAGGTAGTCAATACTCATGTCAGTAATGTAGTGAATGTTTCCAGAGTGCCCAAGGTTTATTAAGAAAGAGAGAATATCATGTTCTAGAGGGGGTTCTTCAAACCGTTGTCCTGGAATCTTGGGGCAAATATGTAGGATTTCTCTAAATACTTCAACATCGAGAGAAAATTTCTTCTTGTTAATCGTGAATCTGTAGATGACTTATAAACTGTAACTGTAGCCCAGAATTCTTGCATGTAAATGGTAGGAACTTCTGCAGTGATCAAGAATGCTTGATAGAAAGGAGTGAGAGCAAGAGCATCCATCACGACTTTAAATGTAGCTTCCTTTGTTTTGATGTCTGTTTTGAGTCGCATGTTCCATTTCCCGAACTCAAGACGATCCACAGGAGTAACAAAAGCATCATCAAGAGCTTTCTGTTGAGCTTGAGTGGTATTCATGTTTCTGCTAAGATTTGACCAATACAGTTCATGTATATAATCAATTATGTATAGCACACGATAAGGCCTTTGATTATTGAACACTTAAGCTTGAATCATGAAGTGATGACTAGTGAAAAGGCATATTAAGGCATGAAGCATATTTGACTAAGATCTAATCATCTGAAATGCAACTTAATTGGACATAAATATAGTCAACTTAACTTAATTAGATTGCAAAATTAACCAATTTTAATTAGCTACCTAACTAGAGTATTAAATTGCATTCAGAAATATTTTTAAAAAAATTGCTAAACCGCCTCCTTAAGATGGTTGTTAAACTGCCTCCTATTGGTTATAGTTAAATCGCCTCCTTAAGACAATTGTTAAACCGCCTCCTAAAGGTTGTTGTTAAATCGCCTCCTAAAGGTTGTTGTTAAACCGCCTCCTAAAGGTTGTTGTTAAACCGCCTCCTAAAGTTTGTTATTAAACCGCCTCCTGAAGAGGTTGTTAAACAGCCTTCATTTCACACTTTTGCACAATCATGATTTTTTATGCACTCAAACTTGTTCATTTAGCAAACATATCTCATGAACAACATTTCCACTGTTTTTGGCACAAATCCTGGATTTTTTATGCACATCGCATGACTTCGCTTTTCATTTAGTCAAATCATTGCTCATGAACAACACATTAGATTTATTTTATAACATTTGAATTAACCACATATTAAACAAATGAGCAGAAAGAGAATGAACATGTTCAGCCATTTTTAACACATTAGAACTGAAACTTCAATATATAAGGTTGCTCCTTTTAAGGACTTAAATCATACTTAATGTAGATACAACAAACTTACGGCCCTATAGATGAGAACCCATCAACTAGTATTACAATTATTTCACTTAAACCCAAATTTCCGAATCCGTTGAAAATTGATAAGATAGCACATTCTATATGTTATCTAAAGTCATAGAAGAAACTGGAATTTTGCGAGTTATTACTACACATCAGAGAACAAACAAAATCCCTCTACTCAATTTTGATAGTTTTTATGTACACTTTCTCATATTCATGTTATGTTTTCGTCTCTTGCATTATTATTCGTCATCTATTTATTCTTGAGTCTGGAGTAGTGTTTACTTTTATAATTAGACTTTTTAAGCCAAATCGCGTAGACTAGAAATAATTCTTTTTGTAATGTAAGAACGGTCAATCATAAATTAAGGTTTATCCGCATCACACCATAGTAAGTAGAGTTGATAATTATTAAGAAAGATTAATTAGTTGACTTTGCGTTTTATTTTTATGTTTTATTGTCACATAGATAAGGGTTACTAGCGTTGTTCGCAATAACTAATACTTTTGGAAACACCGCACGTCAAATACCTAGACTTGTACGCGCTAGTGACTCAAACCCAGAATCACCCCCTTTTAATCTGTTAAACACGCAAATGTATGTATAATTATTGTGTAAATAAACCACCAAGTGCGAATATGGGTAAGTAAGTGTCCTCACACATATAATTAGTCCTCCTTGTGATTTATGACCTAGCTGAGAAAATCTGTCATGATTGGATCCCAGAATAGATACCGGAGTGCTCATCTACATGGTTAATTAAACACTAGTACTAGTGCCCTCTATACATATACGCATTTACAGACTCAAAGGTTAATGAAACCATTGACTCTCAAGTCCCTTTTTGCCTTGATGCTGTACATTATATGCATGGTACAACGCAACACGCAAATTCATGTAGATTTCAAGTATCTAAGCATATCTTGTACAAATATTAAGCAATAAAGAGTAGTACGCTTAAGTGGTTTTTTTTTTTCTTTTTTTTTTTTTTTTTCTTTTTTTTTTTTTTTATTTTTTTTTTTTTTTTTCAGCAAGTAAACCTTTTGGACATTAACTAGAAAACCTCTAAACCACCTCACAAGGCTCATTTTTAGTTAGACAAGAACCAAGGGAAGCTAACTAGCTCATTTGCCTATAAATACACACTCATATTATCACTTAACACATTTCTAATGAAACACCCCCAAAATCAGGTAGCAGCGGAATGGTAACAATGTGGTGCTACATCAAAATACAATAATCAAGATATAAGAAACGACCTTAAGTGGGCGTTTTAAGATAAGATTTCGCAGTTCGTATGCCATGTAGCCAAACTATCAGAGTTTATACCAGTTAGGTGTAGCCTTTCCACGCCACCACGCCCCCCGCTGTTTTACTGCCGCATGCTCCTCCTCACGTCCCACAGGCCACCCTCCTCCCCCCACCCTGCATATTGTTTTATAAGTCCATAAAATCGATCTTCACATACAGTTTTTAATTAGACTCGCCAAAAGGCTTGTCATAATTACGCCGAGAATAAGAGTGACTTAAGTTATTTAAAAAGATAATAAAGTGTAATTGTATTATAGATAAAACAACACTAATCTCGTCTTCATTGATATCCAGGCTCTACTGACTCCATCGCCCAATCTTCGCGCAGTATCATAGGAGAGCTGAATACATGAATATAAAGTCAACATATAAAAGGTTGAGTGAAATATAAAGAGTTTAGTTCGGTAAGAAGGGTTGGGACCACAGACAGATCGTTAGAGTTAATAGTTAGACTCTGAAACACATTCAGTAGTCTCCAAGAGAACGTATTATTTATTGCCACTGCCTCATGACGACCGAAGCATCTTAAATAGTATTTTTGCGCGCACCAATAGGACATATAGGATGCTTGTCAACACGCTTCCAGGATCGCAGCGCCTCTTTACTGTTATAAAAGCTCTCATTAGATCAAACTAGTTGACCAAGGAGATAGGTGGGTATTGATCAGATCCTGACCATAGGATCTATCCACGTAACACGTTCGGTGCTTACTACAATTATCAATTATGTTCATGATAATGTGTAGGGACTTCACAGCTCATAAGGGTAACTTAGAATAATATTTAGGCAGTAATCTGGATTAGCATACATTTGAAAACACTTTAGAAAAAACACTTGTGTCCATTAGTAAAACAAGCAATGTAATTTCACCCGTAGGATTTTTGTAAAACAATCACATAGTAAAAATGGGGCGCTATGATAAGACTCATCTCGAGTGAATGGTAGAATCTAACAAGTATTAACAATAGAAAAATGCTGTCATACGAAGGAATCCAAGGCAGAAACCCTAATCTAATATTAGGTAGTAATAAGGTAGCTTAATGCGCACGCTTGTGGATTTGTTTATTAGGTTGTATGATAATCATAAGCGCGTTCGGGGCTATCATAGTTTTAAGTGGTTCATTGTAGCTGACGTATGAAGCGAGCTATTCTAATCCAACAACTCGTCGATACGCCACCCCGAAGAGGCCCTCTCAATTATGAAAATACTCCTGAGTAATATAGTACTTTGATTAACTGTATTACCGTACGCATTTAATTCTGTATAGATGACATCACCATCGCTATCGTTTGTAGCTGAAATCATTTTATATATGTAAAGAACGCGTTCTTTAAGTATGATTTAACACTTAGATTAAAACTGTGCGTAACTTTTGTCTCGTTTTTTGTAGGTCCGTGTGTCTTGTAGCGTTCCACCGCACTTCGTTATATATAGATAAGTTAGATCTAAGGTATAACAGATTTTCAAAATTTGAGTTTTTTGCATGAATAGTGTGTTTTACTGTCATAGAACAGTAGAATATTTTATTTTTTATAGATTTAGTGTAGGTAGAGGATGATGTTCTCGTAAATGTCGTAATCCTTATTTGTTAGTTTAACTCTTGTTTATAGCTGACTTTTTCGTGCACGTCTTTGCGATATTGTGTTAAAGTTTTAGATCGAATTTTATTGTGATGTTGTGAGAAAAGAATATAAGGTTTCCTTGTGGTGGAATGTAATTTTTTATAAAAATGTAGTGTCTTTGATAAAGTATGATATTTAATACGTAAACTTGAAAGTCAGGTCGGTTATCGCTTTTGTCGTTATGAGTATTAAATCGCGGTTTTTTCGTGTTCTCTTTTCATTGTTTTGGAATCGTCAGAGTGCCGTTACAGATTATTTATAGAAAACTCCAACAAAACTCCCATGCTTTGGATTTCGAGAACCGCTAGTGGATGAAGATTAGGCCCTTAATAATTAATTAGGTACTCATATTATATAAACTTGTTTTATTTACCTTTTTCAACTTTATAAAATACCATTAGTTTTCCAACAACTTTATTATATACATTTTTCTATACATATATAGAAAGAGTCGCCTAAGATTCCGCCGGCATATTTTATCATCACAGTTTAACTTGGTTGTATAGAAGTCTAGATAAATCATGTTTACAAGAAAATCCATTTTACAAGTCAAACATATCCTAAATGGTGTTGATATTTCTAAATTAGAGAACATATAAAAACACATTAAATCATAATTGTAAATTCATAAAGGGTGTTAGGTAAGCCTCGTCTAATGTATGAAATGTGTGTGGTGATGAAAGACCAAGAGACAGATCTCCACAGAGACTTGTGGAGAAGAACCAAAACCAAGCGTTGCAACTCTGTAGAGAAACTCCTCAATTTTTCATTAAGCCATAAGATCTTGGCGTGTCCTCTGCTTTCACAAACCGGGCTTCGTCATCCACTACATGGTCTTAAGCTTTGAGGATAAAGCTCTTTTAACGGGTGGAGACTGTAACATTTCTCAATTTTAGGTCATTTTACGACTCCTATTATTCGTCACTATTTATTTTGGTCCGATACGTGTTTACTTTTAAATTAACTTTTAAGCCAAATCGCGTAGACTAGAAATAATCATTTAATGTAAACGGTCGTCAAATAAATTAAGGTTTACATCAACCAAGTAATAAATAATTATTAAGAAGATAATTATTAACTTTGCGTATTTTATTTTTATTGGTCACGTAAAAGGGTTACATTTCGCAATAAAATACATTTGGACACACCCCAGAAATACCTAGACTTACCTAGACTCAAACCAATACCCACTTTTAATCCTTAAACACAAAATTTGTATAATTATTGTGTTAATAAACCACCAAGGCCAAATACGGGTAAGATAAACCCACATATAATTCGTCCCTTGTGATTTAGCTAGCTAGAAAATCTCATATTGATCCCTAAGTACATGTACATCTCTTGGTTAATTAAAACTAGTACTTAGTGTCCCCTAACTAACATTTACACAATGGTTAATAACCATTTGACTATCCCTTTTCCCTTGATGCCGCGGCTAAGCATGAACCAACACACAAATCATAAGATTTCAAGTATCTAAGCATATCTTGTACAAATAATAAGCAATAAAGAGTAGTACTTAGTGGTTTAGCAAGAAACCATTTGAGATCAACTAGAAAACCTCTAAACCACCTCACAAGGCTCGTTTTTAGTTAGACAAGAACCAAGGAAAGCTAACTAGCTCATTTGCCTATAAATACACACTCATATTGTCACTTAACACATTTCTAAAACTCTCAAACTCTCTCAAGGATAAACCATACTCATTTACTCTCTCTTGCATTCGGGTCTCACATAACCGAACCCATACGCAACCCACATTTCCTTCTAAGGACACAAGGTGCACTTTGGTTCGCATACAAGTGTATTAAGAAGAGTATACGAGCTAAGGATTGGGTATACAAGCTTTGAAGCTTAGGGTAATACACGGTTTGGGTGTAAACGAGTTGGGTTATCTACACGACGCACATTAAAGACTCTAAGACACATTGTAAGTCGCGACAAAGCTTTGCATGTCATTTTCCATTCGTTGTTTTCATACTCTAGTTATTTAGTCACGTACATTGGTGTTGGACAAGTTACGTGGGCATAAGTATGCATGGCTCGACTCATGCATGGTTCACGCACGCAATTTATGTGTATGATTGATCTTGGTGGTGCTAATATATATACACGTATATGAAACATGACTAAACATCGAGTTAAGGCTTAGACATCTCATTTAAATGCACGAATGAGAAACAAGGTGATCATGGGTTCATTTTTATTAAACATATAAATTCTATACGTAAACTTTTCAAGTAAACGTAACAACTTGACTTAGGAATGCAAACATTAACTTATTAGACGAACGCATGTGATAAATCCGCGCTTACTACAATAGCAATTAACGGGTTCATGATAAATAGGACTTCCGGCATAAGGTAACTTAGCAATAATATTTAGGCAGAAATTTGGATAGGCATACACTTTGAAACACTTAGAAAAACACTTGTGTCCAATAGTAAAACAAGCAATTGTATTCACCTGTATGATTTTGTAAAACAATCACGTAGTAAAAAGGGGGCTATGAACTCACCTCGAGTGAATGGTAATCAACAAGTATTCACAATAGAAAAATGCGTCACGAAGGGACATATGAAGGAACCTAATCCTATATTGGTCGTTTAAGTTACTAAACACTTTGATTATTTATAGGTCTGGTATAGCTCCATATACTATGTTCGGGTATCATAATTAAGAGGTCTGTAGTGAGTTATAGAGGAGCTAATCGTAATTCCAACAACTCGCCGATACGCCACCCGAAGCACAGAGGGGGGGAGGGGGGGGGCCTCATTATGAAACTCCCTATTAATATAGTACTTTGATTAACTAATACCACATATAATTCTATATAGCTACATCACCATCTAATCGTTTTAGTGAAATCATATTTATAAGTAAAAAACGTTTAAGTATTACTTTGTAAAAACTGGCGTAAATTTCTCTCCGTTTCTTTCGTTTCTTACGTCCACGCCTTCGTATTAAGACGAGTTATCAAAATATAACATTTTCAAAATTTGAGTTTTTCTGATGAATAGTGATTTTACTGTTCATAACAGTTATATATTTATTTTTATAGATTTAGTTATCGTAAATCTCGTAAATGTCGTAACTTATTCGTTTTAACTCCGTTTTTAGCGATTCTTTCGAGCACGTCTTCGTATTTAAAAGTTTTATCGATTTATTGATGTTTTAAAAATATAAGTTTCTGTGGTGAATAGTAATTTTTATAAAAATAGTTTTATAAAAGTATATATTTAACGTAAACTTGAAATCGTCGTATCTTTTTCGTTATAAATCGGTTTTTCGAGTTTCTTATCATTTTGGAATCGTCATGAGACGTACTATTTTTATAAAACATAAAATCCATGCTTTGGATTTCGAACCAAAACAGCCCCTTAATAATAATTAGGTACTCATATATATAAACTTGTTTTATATACTTTTTCAACTTAATAAAATACCACAAGTTTTCCACAACTTATTATATACTTGTCTTACATATAATAGAGTCCAAGATCCATATTTACATCCATATAACATGTGTATAAGTTCATAAAATCATGTTTACAAGAAAATCCATTTTTACAAGTCAAACATATCCTAAATGGTGATATTGCTAAATAGAACATATAAACACATAAAATCATAATTGTAAATTCATAAAGGGTTTTAGGTAACCTTAATATGATGTGTGGTGATGAACAACAAGATCTACACACTTGTTTAGCAACCAAACCCAAGCTTGCAACTCTAGAAAACCCTAATTTTCCATAAAACCCTAATCTTGCTTTCCTTGCTTAGATACTTGTAAATCTTTAGCCAATCCTTGCAAACACCTTAGGTTATCATAGGAAGGATGTATGAGTGCTTGTATGGTCTTAGAAAATCAAGCTATGGATTTATTATTGAGAGGGTTTTGAGCCGTGGGTTAAAGGAGAGGAAAAGGGAGAGTTGTGTGAAATTTTGCTAAGTAAAATGAAGTGTAAGTGTTTCTCTTTCTAGTTGTAAGAGTTTATAAGTCATATGCTAGTCAATACCACTTGCAAGAAAGTCTAGAGACATGATGAGGGTTTTTAGGAAGTCTTATGGTCAAGGTATGGCTCTTGTGTAAGATAGCATGGTGTGTAAGATAGCTTGCTTGAAAACTTATATAACATGTGTTATATTAAGTTTTCAAGATATCTCTAGTGATTCATACATACATATCCGGCCTAACATGCATATACATGATATATTTTTGTGATTTTTGAGTATTGGGTATAAATGTGGGTATTTGTTGAAGCGTAGAAAAGTTTTGGTGCTTCCGGGTATGCCTAAATGTATTTAATTGCGAAACGTAAACGTTTTACGCAACCAATAAAAATAAAATATAAAAAGTTGATTATTACTTTCGTAAAAATAATATATTGCTTGCTTGACGAAAACTTTAATTCGTTTGGTGTCCGTTTACGCTAATTGTTGATTTTTAACTTACGCGATTTACTATATAATGAGAATTAAAAGTAAACGCGTACGAGAAAAAAAATAATTAGTAAAATAGATGACGTCGTAAATGACCTTAAAATACGGAATGTTACAGTCTCCTCCGATTAGAAGAGCCTTGTCCTCAAGGCTCAAGTTGCGGCACTTGAGGAAAGTACGGGTTCGGAGAAAAGATGCGGATATTTCATTCAGAATTGGTCTTCATGTTCCCAGGTATACTCAACTCCTTGCCGAGAGTTCCAACGAACTTTGACTAATGGAATTCTTCTTCGCTTTAGCTTTTTCACATCTCGTTCCACGATCTCAATAGGTTCTTCAACAAAATGTAGATTTTCATCAATCTTGATCTCATCCAAAGGCACCTGAACATCTGGCTCAGCCAAGCATTTCTTGAGGTTCGACACATGAAACGTGTCGTGGATATAGCTTAGCTCCTGGGGTAACTTCAGCCGATAAGCCACCGGTCCAACACGCTTTACGATTTCAAATGGTCCCACATATCGTGCTGCTAGCTTTCCTTTCTTACCAAATCGTACCACTCCTTTCCATGGAGATACCTTAAGTAACACTCGGTCTCCAACTTAGAATTCAAGAGGTTTACTCCTCTTATCAGTATAGCTTTTCTGGTGTCTTCTTGCCATTTTCAATCTTTCCTTAATTTGAACAATCTTTTCAGTCGTTTCTTGCACAATTTCTGGTCCAAAAAGCTGACTTTCTCCAACTTCAGTCCATATCACAGGGGATCTATGTTGGGAATTCACTTTTACATGACGACATTACAGAATTACCATAGTTTATCATAGCCACATACGCGAGGACTAGAATAGGCAACTAATGAGTATCCCAACTGCCACCAAAATCCATAACACAAGCTCGAGAGCGTATCCTCCACGTCCTGAATAGTCAGGCTCACAAATCTTACCGTTCGGTCTGAGGGTGGTAAGCCGTACTCATGTCTAGTCTCGTACCCAACGCTTCCTGAAAAGCTTGCCATAAGTGTGACGTGAATCGACCATCACGGTCTGAAATGATTGACACTGGCACACCATGTCTCGCTACAATCTCATTGGTATAAATCTTTGCTAACTTCTCCATCTTGTAGTCTTCACGAATAGGTAAGAAGTGATCCGACTTGGTCAATCTATCCACAACGACCCAAATCGTATCATGCCCACTGCTACTTTAGCAACTATGTGACAAAAGTCCATTGTTAACTTTTCCCATTTCCACTCAGGAATTTCAGGTTACGAAAAATCCTGAGGTATTCTGATGTTCGGCTTTAATCTTAGAACACGTAAGACATCTGCTAACGTACTCAGCAATGTCTCTCTTCATACCAGGCCACCAATACAAGTCTCTCAGATCATAGTACATCTTATCCACACCCGGATGTACTGAATATCTAGAAGTATGAGCTTCATCCATGATCAATTTCCTTACACCACCAACTGATGGAACCAGACACGATCCAAAAAAGTAAATTTCACCTCATCCTCGTTAGTCAAAGAGTCTTTCTAATTCCTCGATAGCCATTCAGTTTGGGGCCTTTGAGATCCTGGAAGCTTCACTATGCGCTTTCCAAATCTTAAGTCTTAAGTCTAGAATGAATAGTAATAACTCATAGCATGTACTACTCCGTCTTGGCTTGAGTCTTCTTCCTGCTCAAGGCATATGCCACAAGGCAACGTTCCGCACATGCCCGGTGGTATTTAATCTCACATCCATCGTAGAGTCACTGAGTAGCTCGCTCACCACCTTAGGCTCATATTTAAATCTTTCTATCAATATGTAACTGAGACTCTGGTGGTTAGTGTAGATAACACTTTTCGTCCCTAAAGATAATGTATCCAGATTTAAAGAGCGAAACACCACGCACCAATTCCAGGTTCAGTGTAGGTAAAATTTTTTCTCATGCTTCTTCAACTATCTTGACCGTAAACGCTATCACTAGCTCGTCTGCATCAGCACATACCCAAACCTTGTTTGATGCATCACAATAGACCACAAATTCGTCGGCTCCATCGGGGAGTGCCAACACAAATAGTATCATTGCATAGAACTCTCCTTTAGAATTATAGAAAGCTTCATCTGCTTATCGCCCACACATAAGCCTTATTCTTATGAGTCATACAGGTAAAGTGGCTTGGCGATCTTGAGAAATTCTCAATAAATCTCCGGTAATAACCCTGCAATCCTAAAATAAAAAATGGATTTCAGTTGACGATTCAGGAGTCTTCTAGTTCTTGACTGACTCAACCTTGCTAGGATCCACGTGGATACCGTCAGACGGATGAACGCACTATGTTCCAAGGAACTGTACTTCATTGTAACCAAAAAATTCGCACCTTTGAAAATTTGGGCGTACAACTTCTCCTTCCTTGAGTAAGTCTAAAATCGTCATCAGGTGGAACTTCATGCTCTTCTTTTCTGACTTTGATAGGATTAAGATGTCCATCATGAACTCAATTACGAATTTGTCCAAATACGGTATGGTAGACGCGGTTCATTAAGTCCATGAATACTGCTGTGCCGTAGTCGTCCAGCCCCAATGGTATGACTGTGAACTCCAAAGTGCCGTATCGAGTTCTAAACGTGTCTTCGTTAATCTTTCCATCTCGAACTCTCAACTGATGATATCCTGAGCAAAGATCTATCTTTAAGAAACAACACGCACCTTGTAATTGGTCAAACAAGTCATCAATTCTGGGGAGAGGGTAACGGTGCTTTATAGTCAACTTATTTAGTTTTCCCTGAGATCAATACACATTCTCCGAACCATATATCTTCTTGACAAAGAGCAACGAGTGCTCCCCATGGTGATGACTCTTGTTCGAATAAAACCCTATCTCTTGAAGTCTTTAAGCTGGTTTCAATAATTTCTAACATTTCTGAAGGGGCAAACCGGTATGAAGATCCTAACAACGATGATGCGACTCTGGAATCAGATCCAATGCGAAATTCTATCTCTCGTACAAGAGGTTAAACCTATAGATCTTACTGGAAATACCTCAGGGTAGTCCTCGACAACACGATGTCATCAAGCTTTTTCTCATCAGCCTTTGAAACATGCAAGTAAGAAATACAAACAAAGAAAAAATAAAAAAAAAAAAAAAAAAACAAAAAAATAAAAAAATAAAAAAAAAAAAAGAAAAAAAGTAAATAAAAATAAAAGTAAAAATAAAAAAAAAAAAAAAAAAAAATAAAAAGAAAAATAAAAAAAAAAAAATAAAAGAAAAAAAAAAAAAAAGGAAAATCAAAAAAAAAAAAATAAAACACGCCCCCAATATCAACACCACACCACCCCCCCCGTCCCCCTCCTCTGCCACCACCACCCCCTCACACCCCCACCCCGACCACACCCTTTCGCCCCCCCACCCTCACCCACCACCCCTCCCCACCCGTCCCCCCCCCCCCACCGGACCTCCCCTGCCCCCGCCCATCCCACCACCCCCCCCATCCCTCCCCCCCTCCCCCCCACCCCCCCCCCCCACCCACCCCCCCACCCACCCCCCCCCCCCCCCCCCCGGCACCCCTGAACCCCAACCTCCCTCCCCCCTCCTCCCCAGACCCCCCCCCCCCCCTCAACCCCACCATCCCCCGCCCACCACCCACCCCTCCCACCCCCCCCCCCCCCCGCCCACCCACCCGTCCACCTCTCGCCACGCCCCACCGTCCCCTATCCACCCCCCCCCCCCCCCCCCCCCCCTGAAGAGCTTGCCATAAGTGTGACGCGAATCGACCATCACGGTCTAAAATGATTGACACTGGCACACCATGTCTTGCTACGATTTCGTTGATATAAATCCTTGCCAGCTTCTCCGTTTTGTAATCTTCACGAATGGGTAAGAAGTGAGCCGACTTGGTCAATCTATCCACAATGACCCAAATCACATCATACCCACCGCTGCTTCTAGGCAACTTTGTGACTAAGTCCATTGTTATCTTCTCCCATTTCCACTCAGGGATTTCTGGTTGTTGAAGTAATCCTGAGGGTTTTTGATGTTCGGCTTTAATCTTAGAGCACGTAAGACACTTGCTAACGTACTCAGCAATGTCTCTCTTCATACCAGGCCACCAATACAAGTCTCTCAGATCATGATACATCTTATCCGCACCCGGATGTATTGAATATCTAGAAGTATGAGCTTCATCCATGATCAGTTTCCTTACACCACCAACTGATGGAATCCAGATACGATCAAAGAAGTAAATTCCACCATCATCTCGTCGTTCAAAGTGTTTTTCTAATCCTCTTAGCCATTCAGCTGGAGCTTTGAGATCCTTGGAAGCTTCGCCCTGTGCTTCCAAAATCTTAGTCTTAAGTCCAGAATGAATAGTAATACTCATAGCACGTACTCGCCTTGGCTTGAGCCTTTCTTTTCTACTCAAGGCATCTGCCACCACATTTGCCTTGCCCGGGTGGTATTTGATCTCACATTCGTAGTCACTGAGCAGCTCGATCCACCGCCTTTGGCGCATATTCAAATCTTTCTGGTCAAATATGTACTGGAGACTCTTGTGGTCAGTGTAGATAACACTTTTCGTCCCATAAAGATAATGTCTCTAGATTTTAAGAGCGAACACCACCGCACCCAATTCCAGGTCATGGGTGGTATAATTTTTCTCATGCTTCTTCAACTGTCTTGACGCATATGCTATCACTTTGCCCCGCTGCATCAGCACGCTCCCAAAACCTTGTTTTGATGCATCACAATAGACCACAAAGTCGTCGGGTCCATCGGGGAGTGCTAACACAGGAGCATTGCATAGTTTCTCCTTTAGAATTTGGAAAGCTTCATCTTGCTTATCGCCCCACACATAAGCCTTATTCTTTTGAGTCAACAGGGTGAGGGGCTTGGCGATCTTGGAGAAATTCTCAATAAATCTCTGGTAGTAACCCGCCAATCCTAAAAATGAACGGATTTTAGTTGACGATTCAGGAGTCTTCCAGTTCTTGACAGACTCAACCTTGCTAGGATCCACGTGGATACCGTCACGGTTGACCACATGTCCTAGGAACTGAACTTCTTGTAACCAAAATTCACACTTTGAAAATTTGGCGTAATCTTCTCATTTTTGAGTAGTCTATAAATCGTTTTTAGGTGGACTTCATGCTGTCTTCTGACTTTGAGTAGTTTAATTGGTCGTCAATGAACACAATTACGAATTAGTCCCAATTCGTCTTGCAGACGCGGGTTCATTACAGTCATAATTATTGTGCGCGTTCGTCAGCCCAATGCATGACTGTGAACTCAAGTGCCTGTATCGAGTTCTAAACGATGTCTTCAGTTTATTTCCTCTCGGACTCTCAACTGATTGAGTACCCGAGCGAAGATCGATCTTGAGAAACAAACACGCACTTGTAATTGGTTCCAAACAAGTCTACAATTCTGGGGAGGGGTAACGGTTCTTTATAGTCATCTTGTTTAGTTCCATGTAGTCAATAAGATTCATTGAACCTGTCTTTCTTCTTGACAAAAAGAACTGGTGCTCCCCATGGTGAGTGACTTGGTTGAATAAATAACCCTTCTCTTAAAGTTCTTTAAGCTGGTTCGATAATTCTAACATTTCTGAAGGGGCTAACCGGTATGGAGATCTAACAACTGGCGATGCGCCTGGAATCAGATCAATGCGAAATTCTATCTCTCGCACAAGAGGTAAACCTAACAGATCGTCTGGAAATACCTCAGGGAAGTCTCGGACAACACGTATGTCATCAAGCTTTTTCTCATCAGCCTTGATACATGCAAGTGAACGAAGATCCTTTTCCGGCCTCTCGCCTTGAACTTCAAGAATCTTGCCATTCGGAAGAGGAATACGGACAATCTTCTCATAACAATCGATGAGAGCTCGGTGGTATGACCATACAATCCTTCCAAATAGATAACATCAAAACTACCTAGCCGGGTTGGTAACAAGTCTATTTTGAACACGTGATTACACAAAACTAAGGTGCAACTACGTAAAATGGTATTGGTGCTAACGACTTTTCCGTCTGCTAACTCTACTTCGTAGCTAGTGTTTAGAGTGGCAGGGGCAATATTAATAAAATGTGTAAACGCAGAAGATACAAAACTCTTCTTAAATCTCCTGGGCGGCATGATTCTGGCAACACAAGTACACAATTCGTTGAGAATTTGTAAAGGTATGCAGAGTCATGGCACATGGTAAATAATGGAGAATGATATAAATAATCATAAATTAATCAGGATAGTCGATATTTATATAATTGATCGATAGAAATAGATATTGATATGTCAAAAGATAGACGTAAGAGATCGAATTTAAACCAAGTATTATATATCTAAGATTATATATAATGCAATAATGACAATCGGAAAAGTAAGTAAGGATCAGGGAATACGCGCGCGTGGATATCAGATAGCGATGAAGGATTCTGTATTTAAAAATGAAAGGAAAGAAAATCTTTAAACTTTGTGGTTATAGACTAGGTTTTGAAAATGACCCAGTTCCCTATAACCTTGGCTCTGGTACCATCTGTAACACCCCCAAAATTAGGTAGCAGCGGAATGGTAACACATAAAAAATTTTTTGGGGGGGGGGTGCTACGTCAAAGTTATTAACAATCAAAGATATAGAAAACGACCATAAATGGAAGTTTAAGACAAAGATTTTTTATTCGTCTGCCATAGCAAAATATCAGAGTTTATACATTAGGTCCCATATGTTTTAAAAGAGTAATAAACATTTCAAGTACATATTTAATTAAACAAAAAGCTTCATAATACCAAAAGATGACTTAAGTTTTTAAAGATAATAAAAGTTGCATAGACTTTAGATAAAACACAGAATCCGTCTTCATTGATATCCGCCACGGCTCCCCTCCAATCTTCATACCCTAGGACCTGAAATTCATGCCTAAAAGTCAACACCAAGGTTGAGTCAAAAATCATAGGTTTATCGGTAAAAAGGGTGGACCACAAGATCGAAGTAATAGTAGACTCTGTAAACATTCAGTAGTCCAAAACGTTTATTATTGCACTAAGCTCATGACCCCGAAGCCTTAACTAGATTTGTGCCCCAATCAGAATATAGGATTGCTTGCCATAACTAACACCTCTCAATGTTAATGGCACCTGATCAAAACTTGTGACCCAAAGGAAAGTGGATTGTCAGTCCCGATAGATCTATCCACTACACTCGAGCTTACTAATATATGCATTAACGGTTCATGTTTAATAGGGACTTCACGGCTATTAAGGTTAATTAGCAATAATATTCAGGGTAGAAATCTGGATAAGCATACAATTTGTAACTAATTTTTAATAATCACTTTTGTAAACTACTTAGAAAACACTTGTGTCCAATAGTAAAACAAGCAATGTAATTCACCCCCTAGATTTTGTAAAACAATCACGTAGTAAAAAGGGAGCTTTGAACTCACCTCGAAGTTTGAATGGTAATCAACAAGTATTCACAATAGAAAATGCGTCACGCTTACGATCGAATGCAACCTAATCCAATATAGGTCGTATAAGTACTAAACACTTTGATTATTTATAGGTCGTATAGCTCATCATACTATCATTCGGGCTATCATAATTAAGAGGTCATGTAGTGACGTATGAGGAGCTAGGACACTTTAAATCGTAAATCCAACAACTCGTCGATACGCCACCCGAAGAGGCCTCATTATGAAACTCCCTAGTAATATAGTACTTTGATTAACTAATACCACATATAATTCTATATAGCTACATCACCATCTAATCGTTTTAGTGAAATCATATTTATAAAGTAAAAACGTTTATAAGTATACTTTAGTAAAACTGGCGTAACTTTCTCGTTTTAAGTCCGTTTCTTTCGTTTCTTACGTCCACGCCTTCGTATTAAGACGAGTTATCAAAATATAACATTTTCAAAATCTGAGTTTTCTGATGAATAGTATTTTTACTGTTCATAACAGTTATATATTTATTTTTATAGATTTAGTTATCGTAAATCTCGTAAATGTCGTAACTTATTCGTTTTAACTCCGTTTTTAGCGATTCTTTCGAGCACGTCTTCGTATTTAAAAGTTTTATCGATTTATTGATGTTTTAAAAATATAAGTTTCTGTGGTGAATAGTAATTTTTATAAAAATAGTTTTATAAAAGTATATATTTAACGTAAACTTAAAATCGTCGTATCTTTTTCGTTATAAATCGGTTTTTCGAGTTTCTTATCATTTTGGAATCGTCATGAGACGTACTATTTTTATAAAACATAAAATCCATGCTTTGGATTTCGAACCAAAACAGCCCCTTAATAATAATTAGGTACTCATATATATAAACTTGTTTTATATACTTTTTCAACTTAATAAAATACCACAAGTTTTCCACAACTTATTATATACTTGTCTTACATATAATAGAGTCCAAGATCCATATTTACATCCATATAACATGTGTATAAGTTCATAAAATCATGTTTACAAAGGGGGGGGGGCAAGAAAATCCATTTTTACAAGTCAAACATATCCTAAATGGTGATATTGCTAAATAGAACATATAAACACATAAAATCATAATTGTAAATTCATAAAGGGTTTTAGGTAACCTTAATATGATGTGTGGTGATGAACAACAAGATCTACACACTTGTTTAGCAACCAAACCCAAGCTTGCAACTCTAGAAAACCCTAATTTTCCATAAAACCCTAATCTTGCTTTCCTTGCTTAGATACTTGTAAATCTTTAGCCAATCCTTGCAAACACCTTAGGTTATCATAGGAAGGATGTATGAGTGCTTGTATGGTCTTAGAAAATCAAGCTATGGATTTATTATTGAGAGGGTTTTGAGCCGTGGGTTAAAGGAGAGGAAAAGGGAGAGTTGTGTGAAATTTTGCTAAGTAAAATGAAGTGTAAGTGTTTCTCTTTCTAGTTGTAAGAGTTTATAAGTCATATGCTAGTCAATACCACTTGCAAGAAAGTCTAGAGACATGATGAGGGTTTTTAGGAAGTCTTATGGTCAAGGTATGGCTCTTGTGTAAGATAGCATGGTGTGTAAGATAGCTTGCTTGAAAACTTATATAACATGTGTTATATTAAGTTTTCAAGATATCTCTAGTGATTCATACATACATATCCGGCCTAACATGCATATACATGATATATTTTTGTGATTTTTGAGTATTGGGTATAAATGTGGGTATTTGTTGAAGCGTAGAAAAGTTTTGGTGCTTCCGGGTATGCCTAAATGTATTTAATTGTGAAACGTAATAGTTTTACGAAAAAATAAATAAAAATATAAAAGTTGTTATTACTTTCGTACAAATTAATATATTGTTTGCTTGCGAAAACTTTAATTCTGTTTGGTGTCGTTTACGTTAATTGTGATTTTTAGTTTACGCGATTTTACTTTTAATAAGAATTAAAAGTAAACGGTCGTGAAAAAAAATTTAATTAGTTAAATAGTGACGTCGTTATTGGACCTGTAATTACGTGTTACAGTATCCTCTGGATTTGAAGAGCCTGTCCTCCAAGGGCTTAAGTTGCGGCACTTGAGGTAAGTACGGGTTCGGAGAAAAAATTAGGATATTTTCTTTCGAAAATTGGTTTCACGTTCCCAAAGTATACTCTGCTCCTTGGCGAGAGTTCCAATGGACTTTTACAATGGGTTTTTTCTGATCTTTAGCTTCTTACATCCCGCCTAACGTATTCTCACTAGGCTAATTTGAACAATTCGCTGTTTTTTCATCAATCTTGATCTCATCCAAAGGTACCTGAACATCTGGCTCAGCCAAGCATTTCTTGAGGTTCGACACATGAAACGTGTCGTGGACACAACTTAGCTCCTGGGGTAACTTCAGCCGATAAGCTACCAGTCCAACACGCTCCACGATTTCAAATGGTCCCACATATCGTGGTGCTAGCTTTCCTTTCTTACCAAATCGTACCACTCCCTTCCATGGAGATACCTTAAGTAACACTCGGTCTCCAACTTTGAATTTAAGAGGCTTACGCCTCTTATCAGCATAGCTTTTCTAGCGACTCCTTGCCGTTTCCATCCTTTCCTTAATCTTGAACATCTTTTCTGTCGTTTCTTGCACAATTCTGCTCCTATTGCTGACTTTCTCCCCACTTCAGTCCATATTTCAGGGGGATCTACATTTTGCCCCGTACAGAGCCTACGAAAGGTGCAAACTTTATGCTCGTGTGGTACTGTTTTTATAAGATACTCAATTTTGTGATGAGTATCACTAACATCAATAACACCTAAGCCATTACTACAAGCTTGAAGATATCCTCTAGCGTATGTGTAGTTGCTCACTCTGACCGTCGCGTTTGAGGGTGGTTAAGCCTTACTTCATGTCTAGCTCGTACCTAAGCTTTCTGAAAAGCTTCGCCATTAAGTGTGACGTGAATCGACCATCACGGTCTGAAATGATTGACACCGGTACACCATGTCTCGCTACAATCTCATTGGTATAAATCTTTGCTAATTTCTCCGTCTTGTAGTCTTCACGAATAGGTAAGAAGTGAGCCGACTTGGTCAATCTATCCACAACGACCCAAATCGTAGCATGCCTACTGCTACTTTTAGGCAACTTTGTGACAAATTCCATTGTTATCTTTTCCTATTTCCACTCAGGAATTTTTGCTTGCTTGACGAAAACTTTAATTCGTTTGGTGTTCGTTTACGTTAATTGTTGATTTTTAGTTTACGCGATTTTACTATATAATACGAATTAAAAGTAAACGCGTACGAGCAAAAAAATATAATTAGTAAAATAGATGACGTCGTAAATGACCTAAAAATATAGAATGTTACAGAGAGGTCCTGAGTTAACATGGGAACGTGAAGACCAATTTCAAAAGAAGTATCCGCATCTCTTCACTAAACTCGTACCTTCGTCAAGTGTTGAAACTTGAGCCTTGAGGACAAGGCTCTTCTAACGGGTGGAGACTGTAACATTTCATATTTTTAGGTCATTTACGACTTCATTTATTCCATTATTTATTTTTAGAGTTTTACGCGTTCGTTTTTAATTATTATCGTATAGTTAAATCGCGTAAACTAAAAATCATCATTCAACGTAAACAGACACCAAACAAATAAAAGTTTATATCAAGCAAGTGTTATATGATTATTAAGAGTATAATTTATAACTTTTCATAATTTATTTTTATTGGTTACGTAAAACGCTTACGTTTCGTAATAAATTATATTTGGGCATACATGGAAGCCCCTATACCTATCTATACTCAAACCAATGCCCGCAATTATACCTAATACATAAAAATTAACTCACTTTATAACTTATTAGCCACTTAGGACGGATACATACACATACACTTGATAATTAAATCAAAACTCACTTATATACTTTCTTAAACCCTACAACTAGTACTTTCATTGCAAGTTTCCATAAATTGGCACATCACATGTACCCTAAACACCAATTTCAGCCATGTACATGCCTAGGGAGGAGGAGAAGCTTTCTTACACTTGTACTTGTACCATATTACATCCCTATGGGTTTTGGTTTTGGGGATGGTTTAAGTTTACTACTTGCTATATAAGGTAGGTCATAAATTATGCATTCATTTCATACTCCAAGCCAATCACCAAGCCACAAAACTCTCTCCATTTCCATCTATAACCCACGGCTCACCTTTATTTATTTAGGGTTTCATATAATTTTCATATTCAAGCATACAAGTATTCATTCTAAGTATATCTAAGATCATTCTAGTGCATTGGAAGCTTGGGTTTGTGGTTAAACAAGAAGCATACAAGAAACATAATTAGGGTTTGATCTTGTGGTTGATTCATTGGGTTTAAGCTTAAGTATAAGCTTGTGTTCATCATCCTACTACTCATCTATAAGGTCTATTTATGTTTTTAAACATTCCATTCATTCATTAAATTATGTACATGCTTGCTTATATATGTTAATCACCACCTAGCTTATTTTCATGAAATTATGAGATATTACAAGGACATTATAATTCGAATCTTATATGTACATTAGTGAAATAATACTTAAAATGAAGGTATACAATTTATATAAGTGTTAAATAATTTATGTGGTTAGTTTATGAATTATTTTGTGTTGAAAGTTTTAATTACAAAAGTTATGAACAAATAATTTTGAGGACACTTACTCATGGACAAGTAGTATGGACACATTATAAAGGACTAAGATATATCAAGTTATGTCATTTCATAAGTTAGAGGACTTGTAATAGTTTAATAAAATGAAAAGTATATAAATCAAGTATATAAAGATAATTAGGTACAAACTTAATTACCTACTGTTTGAATTCGTGTATAAACATATATATTTTATATTTTATTTAATTAGTACTTATCACAAGGATCGTAAGCATATAAGAAACTTGAAAAACCGATCTAATATCGGAAGGTTGTATGACAATTCTTTAAGTTTTACAATAATTAAATATATAAAAGTATTTTTATAAAAGTTATTTTATAAAAATATTCACTCTTTCAGATCTGATATATTAAGGAAGATATTTTATAAAGATATTACTTTCATGCGTTTCACCCACACCCCCACCCCCCCCACCCTAAAACATGTACAGAAACCGAAAAACGATTTAAATGAAGGTGATACGTTATTTACAAGTTTAAGTTAAAAAGTATTTTTATAAAAGTAAATTTATAAAAATAGGTTACTGTTCACGACAGTATACTGTTGGGAAATAATTTTCATAAATAGAGCTTTTAATTACGAAGACGTGGACATAGGAATCACTAAAAACCAAATTAAAACGAACGAGATACGATTAAAATACGATTTCAATAATTAAAGTTATAAAAAGTATTTTTATAAACTTTTACTTACTGTTACTGTTCATAACAGTACCAAACCATATTACAAATAAAAAATTTGATTATACTTTTCAAATACGAATCCATACATATAAAGAACAAGCGAAACGGGTTAAATATGAGTAAGTTATGACTTTTGGAAGGTTACGACGATTAATTATATAAAAGTTGTTTTATTTAATTTTATAAAAACAATTAAAACTACTGTTCATCAAGGTCATAAATATTATAAATATAATATTTTGATATATTTTCTTAATACGGAGCCATGGATATAAATAACGTGAAAAACATAGTTTAAACGATAAAGATATAAGGTTTATAAAACCGTATGCACTATTTTTACTTTTGTGCATTATTTTATAAAAAAAATTAAACCAATTATATAATATCATTATATAATCAATAATAATAATATTAAAACATGTATTATTATCAAACAATCAATTGTGAGACGAAAACCACATTTTATTTTACGGATACAAATACAAACACATTTATTCAATAAAGTACTGTTTAAACATTGTTTTGACATTTAAAACTAAACAAAAACTATTAGGTGGTGGTGTAACTATATAACTTGTGATGTTTCGTCTACACCGAATCTGAGCCCGACAGAGCCTTCCGGGGAGCCGATGATGAGGAGGTATCTGAGGGAGGCATTCCACGGGCAAGGGTTCACAACCTGGGGTGTGGTGAACCCCCCCTCCCCCCCCCCCACCCCCACACACCCAAGAATTGGGGGGGGGGGGGGGGGGGGGGGGGGGGGGGGGGGGGGGGGGGGGGGAAAAAGGGGGGGGGAAAAAGAAATAATAGTTACGGATCAAAGACTCCCTATACACAGTAGCCCCACCGTCACCGAGGTATCTGAGGGAGGCATTCCACGGGTCATCGTATTAGGATACGACGGACTCCCGATACAGCCAGTAGCCCCACCCTCACCAGATTACATACCAGGCCCAGAGGACCTACAGACACCGCCAGTTCCTCAGGACGAGGACGAGCATGAGTTTCCGGCTGAGGAGCAGCCATTACCTCTTGTTGATTCACCTACTGCTGAGTCACCCGAACATGTTATTGAGTCGGATCCCGAGGAGGATCCAGAGGAGTACGAGGATGATGAGACAGAGGATGGTCCGGTTGACTATCCTATGGATGGGGGAGATGATGGAGATGATGATGACGGTGATTCATCTAGGGATAACGCCAATGATGAGGATGAGGATGAGGACGGGGAGGATGAGGAGGAGCACTTAGCTCCGGCCGACTCTGCTATTATTGTCCCTGTTTTCCCACCTAAGGGAACATAGCCTGTCATACCACTACCCTCCATTGACATTACTATTGGGGCTAGGATTACCGTCCGGCCTCAGGTTTCCATATCCCTTCCACCAGAGGCAGAGGTTGAGAGACTTCTGGCCATGACTACTCCATCACCATCACCACCTATTTCACTATCACCACCCTCTGTAGGAGAGCGCCTTGCTAGGTGCACGGCCCCACCTACACATCCATTACCACCACCAGTGCCATCACCATTACTACCATCATTTAGGTGTCCAACCCAAATCCAGACACTCAGGATAGCATCCACTCAGGCCCTTATTGATGCAGTTACTGCCGCATTACCATCACCTCCACTACCACCACCTCTATACATACCACTACCTGTTGACCGTAGGGATGATATCCCCGAGTCTAAGAAGCCATCTCGCAAGAGGTTGTGTTTGTCCACTCTAGGCTCTAGATATGAGATCGAAGAGAGGTCTACTGCTAGACCTACCAAAGGTCGGGGGATAGATTATGGGTTTGTCAGCATGGTAGATGCTGAAGAGAGGCGTCAAGGGGTTAGAGATGTTGGGTACGCTATTAGGGATACTTGGATAGATCCGGCGGAGGCAGTTCCTGAGATAGCACCTATGACCGTGGGAGAGGTCAATGCTAGGGTTACAGAGCTTGCTGAGATCCATGAGCATGATACACATGACTTTTATGCCTTACTAAAGGATGCTCAGGATAGTAGGACTCGTATATCACAGCGAGTCGCTATGGACTCACAACGGGTCGATTTACTTATGGGGGATAGGATGACTCTCCAGGAGACAATATGGATGGTAGAGGAGGAGGCCTATTCTTCCTGAGAGGCTTGGGCTCACTTAATAGGATTGAGTCAGGCCGCACATCAGGAGCTTCAGACCCATCGTGATCATGTGTATGCACACGGGACTTATATCCAGACACATAAGACACAACTACAACTCCAAAGTACTCTCATTAAGATACAACACCAGGTGTATAAGACTCGTTTTCAGATGCAGCAGGCTAAGATAGCAGCGCTTTGAGAGTCTGACCATAGGCATCAAGTACAAATGGCAGAGACTCTTCGAGTGATGAGAGACATGAGACGAGAGATGAGTGACATGCAGGCTGAGTTGTTTGCACACCAAGAGCAGCAGGGGAGAGCTAGACAGCCAGGACCAGATGCTAGGATTCCAGATCACCAGGATGCTTTGGGGGATGCTGACAGTCACATCTAGTGATTTATGTTATTTTATCTTGCTATACTATTGTACAGGCATGTTAAGTATTAGGGGTTTTCCCCGCTAGCATAGCCTTAGATCTTATGTATTGTATTTTATGTAATCAGAAACTATTTCATGTAAAAAATTTAAAGTTATGAATGAAATAGATGTGTTATGTGGTACTATATACCTCTCTTATGTTGTTGTCTCATCTATACATTGTTATATTATGTCATGATTATAACACCACGTTTTGTCTTTTGTGATCTAGACAAATCATGGCACCTACGACCAGACGAGGACCGAACACCCCTACTGACAACACCAACCCAAACAACATGACTCTAGAATCCGTCCAAGCTATGATTGATCAAGCCCTTCAGCAAAACTCCACCAATGGAGACGCAAGCCACAGTTCGCATGGGGATGACCGAAGGAATATGCAAACTGCACGCCCCTGTTACTACGCTGACTTTATGAAATGTCAACCTTTAAACTTCAAAGGAACTGAAGGTGTGGTCGGTTTAACTCGGTGGATTGAAAAGATAGAGTCAGTTTTTAATATTAGTGGTTGTGCGATTGAGAATCAGGTAAAGTTTGCCACCTGCACTCTGTTAGGTGCTGCTTTGACTTGGTGGAACGGTTAGATAAGAACCTTAGGTCCCGAGGCATATGCAATGACTTGGGAAGGACTCAAAAAGAAAATGACGGACAAGTATTGTCCACTGGGTGAGATCCAGAAACTAGAAATTGAGTTGTGGAACCTAAAGGTCAAGGGGAACGATGTTCCAGCATACACTGAACATTTCTAAGAGCTAACCCTGATACGTACCAAGTTTGTTGCTAATGAAATCGAGAAGGTTTACATGTACATCAGTGGACTTCCTGACAACATTTATGGGAACGTCAAATCTGCCAGACCCAAGACGTTGGATGAGACTATTGAGTTGGCCAATGACTTGATGGATCAGAAATTCCGCACCTACACAGAAAGGCAGTCTAACAACAAAAAGAAGGCTGATGATTCATCCAGAAACAACCATGGTCACCAAAAACAACCCTTCAAGAGGCAGAATGCCGCCAAGGTCTACAATATAGGGACAGTCGAAAAGAAGCCGTATGGGGGATCTTTGCCCAAGTGTACCAAGTGCCATTTTCACCATAATGGCTCGTGCACCCAGAAGTGCCACAAGTACAACAAGGTAGGGCACTTTGCCTACGATTGCAGGAGTACTGGTAACACTAATGTTGCTAATACTCAAAAGGGCAATGGGGCAGCTCCCAAGGGGAATGGTTGTTTTGAGTGTGGAGCACCAGGGCATTTCAAGAGAGATTGTTATATGTTGAAGAATAAGGATGGAGGGAATAGGAATGCACAAGGCTGGGGTTATGCAGTTGAGAATGCAGAGAAGAGAGGGAATGCATCGGGAAACCCGAACTCCAATGTCGTCACGGGTACGTTCCTCTTAAACAACCACTATGCATCTATCTTATTCAACACTGGTGCCGATAGAAGTTTTATATCTACTGCATTTAGTTCCCTGATTGACATCGTCCCAACTCCATTAGATAATAGTTATGATGTCGAATTAGCTGATGGGAAAATAGTCAGGATATACACTATTATATGAGGTTGCACTTTAAATTTCTTAGACCATACGTTCAACATAGATCTAATGCCTGTAGAATTGGGTAGTTTTGATGTCATTATCGGTATGGACTGGTTAAGAAGATGTCACGCCGTGATCGTATGCGATGAGAAACTTGTTCGAGTTCCCTATGGAAATGAAACCTTGACTTTCCTTGGTAACGAGAGTAACAACGGGAGAGAATCTCGGTTGACCATTATCTCCTGTTCAAAGGCTCAAGAGTACATGGCGAAAGGATGCCAGGTCTTTTTGGCGCAGATATCCGCCAAGAAAGAGGAGGACAAGTCAGAAGGAAAGCAGCTCAAGGACGTACCTATCGTCCAATATTTTCCTGAAGCATTTCCCGAGGACTTGCCAGGTCTTCCTCTAGCTCAACCAGTGAAATTCCAAATCGACTTAATTCTAAGAGCCGCACCCGTAGCTCGAGCACCGTATCGATTTGCTCTATCCGAAATGAAGGAATTGTCAGAACAACTACAAGAGCTTTCTGATAAAGGATTCATAAGGCCTAGTTCCTCACCTTGGGGAGCCCCGGTCTTGTTTGTCAAAAAGAAGGATGGGTCATTCAGGATTTGCATCAACTACCGTGAGTTAAATAAGCTAACAGTGAAGAATCGTTATCTACTCCCGAGGATCGAAGATTTATTTGATCAACTCCAAGGATCCAATATTTATTTGAAGATAGATCTGAGATCGGGTTATCACCATCTTAGAGTACGAGAGCAAGACATTCCAAAGATGACATTCTGAACTCGGTATGGACATTACGAGTTTCAGGTCATGCCATTCAGACTGACAAACGCACCTGCGGTATTCATGGACCTCATGAACCGAGTGTGCAAGCCTTACTTGGATAAGTTTGTAATTGTCTTCATTGATGACATACTTATTTATTCAAAGGACGAGAAGGAACACGAAGAACATCTTAAGGCAATTTTGGAGTTGCTTAAGAAAGAGAAGTTGTATGCTAAGTTTTCAAAATGTGAATTTTGGATTCCGAAGGTACACTTCCTTGATCACGTCATTGATAGCAGAGGTATTCATATGGACCCAGCCAAGATAGAATCTATCAAAGATTGGGCATATCTTAAGACACCAATGGAGATCCACCAGTTTTTAGGTCTTGCTGGGTACTATCGAAGGTTCATCAAGGGATTTCGAAGATTTCTAAACCAATGACAAAGCTTACACAGAAAGGAATCAAATTGATTGGGGTGAAAAGGAAGAGAACGCGTTTCAGTTAATAAAGCAGAAGTTGTGCAGTGTACCAATTCTGGCTTTACCTGAAGGAAGTGAAGACTTTGTGGTCTATTGTGATGCTTCACACAAAGGCTTAGGCGCTGTGTTAATGCAGAGAGAGAAGGTGATTGTCTATGCTTCTTGACAGTTAAAAGTTCATGAGAAGAACTACACCACTCATGATCTAGAACTTGGATTGGTAGTGTTTGTTCTAAAGATATGGAGACACTATCTATATGGAACCAGATGCACCGTGTTCACCAACTATAAAAGCCTATAACACATTCTCGATCAAAAGGAGCTTAACATGAGGCAACGCCGTTGGCTAGAATTGCTAAGTGACTACGATTGTGAAATTCGTTATCATCCAGGGAAGGCAAACGTAGTGGCGGATGCATTGAGCTACAAGGAACGGATTGAGCCACTGTGGGTTCGAGCCTTAGTTATGACTATTAGCTTGGATCTTCCCAAATGAATTTTAGAAGCTCAGATCGAAGCTCAGAAGCCAGAGAATCTTGTGAATAAAGATGTAGGCGGTATGATCAGAAAGGACATACCCAAGGAAAGGTTGAAACCACGCGCCAATGGAACTCTATGTTTGCACGGCAGGAGTTGGTTACCTTGCTATGGAGACTTAAGATCCGTGATCATGCACGAATCTCACAAGTCAAAATACTCTATCTATCTCGTTCTGAAAAGATGTACCAGGACATGAAAAATCTATATTGGTGGCCCAATATGAAAGCGGACATCGCCACATATGTTAGTAAATGCTTGACATGTGTAAGGGTCAAGGCCGAACACCAAAGGCCATCAGGACTGTTAGTACAACCAGTAATACCCGAATGGAAGTGGGATAATATCATGATAGATTTTATCACCAAACTTCCTAAGTCATCACAAGATTTTGACACCATCTGGGTGATTGTGGATTAACTTACAAAATCTGCTCACTTCTTGCCAATAAAGGAGAATGAGCCATTGGATAAGTTGGCAAGGTTGTACTTGAACAGGATAGTAGCAAGACACAGAATACCTGCTTCGATTATCTATGATCGTGATGAGAGATTCACATCTAATTTCTGGAAATCATTTCAGAAAGCTTTGGGTACATATATAAGTATGAGCACTGCGTACCATCCAAAAACTGAAAGCCAGAGCGAGAGGACTATTCAAACTCTCGAGGATATGCTACGTGCTTGCGTGATCGATTTTGGCAAAGGATGGGTTAAGCATTTGCCACTAGATGAGTTTTTATATAACAACAATTATCACGCTAGCATAAAGGCCGCACCTTATGAGGCACTGAAGGGTTGAAAATATCAATCATCGGTGTACTGGGCCAAAGTTGAAGAAGCCCAACTGACTGGTCCGGAATTAATCCAAGAAACAACGGAAAAGATCGTCCTGATCAAGCAGAGGATGCAAGTTGCTCAAGATCGACAAAAGAGCTACGCTAATCGGAAGCAAAAGCCGATGGAGTTCAAAGTTGGGGATAAGGTTATGCTCAAGGTCTCACCTTGGAAAGGGGTTGCACGATTTGGTAAGCGGGGCAAGCTGAATCCGAGATACGTCAGACCTTTCAAGGAGTGAGCCAAAGTTGGGAAAGTTGCCTACAAGCTGGAACTTCCTCAAGAGTTGAGCAGAGTTCATCATAATCTCCATGTGTCTAATCTAAAGAAATGTTACACCGACGAACCATTAGTCATGCCGTTAGAAGGAATTCACGTTGACGATAAGCTCCAGTTTATGGAAGAACCCGTTGAAATCATGGAACGGGAGATCAAACGATTGAAGTGAAGCCGGATACCATTGGTTAGGGTTCGCTGGAACTCTAGGAGAGGTCCTGAGTTCACCTAGGAATGTGAAGATTCGTTCAAACAGAAATACCCACAACTTTTCACAAACCGGGCTACGTCATCCACTACAAGGTCTTAAGCTTTAAGGACAAAGCTCTTTTAACGGGTGGAGACTGTAACATTTCTTAATTTCTGGTCATTTTACGACTCCTATTATTTGTCGCTATTTATTTTGGTCTGATACGTGTTTACTTTAAAATTAACTTTTAAGCCAAATCACGTAGACTAAAAATAATCATTTAATGTAAACGGTCGTCAAATAAATTAAGGTTTACATCAACCAAGTAATAAATAATTATTAAGAAGATAATTATTAACTTTGCGTATTTTATTTTTATTGGTCACGTAAAAGGGTTACGTTTCGCAATAAAATATATTTGGACACACCCCGGAAATACCTAGACTTACCTAGACTCAAACCAATACCCACTTTTAATCCTTAAACACAAAATTTGTATAATTATTGTGTTAATAAATCACCAAGGCCGAATATGGGTAAGATAAACCCACATATAATTCGTCCCTTGTGATTTAGCTAGCTAGAAAATCTCATATTGATCCCTAAGTACATGTACATCTCCTGGTTAATTAAAACTAGTACTTAGTGTCCCCTAACTAATATTTACACAATGGTTAATAACCATTTGACTATCCCTTTGCCCTTGATGTCGCGGCTAAGCATGAACCAACACACAAATCATAAGATTTCAAGTATCTAAGCATATCTTGTACAAATATAGAGTAATAAAGAGTATTACTTAGTGGTTTAGCAAGAAACCATTTAAGATTAACTAGAAAACCTCTAAACCACCTCACAAGGCTTGTCTTTAGTTAGACAAGAACCAAGGGAAGCTAACTAGCTCATTTGCCTATAAATACACACTCATATTGTCACTTAACACATTTCTAAAACTCTCAAACTCTCTCAAGGATAAACCATACTCATTTACTCTCTCTTGTATTCGGGTCTCACATAATCGAACCCATACACAAACCACATTTCCTTCTAAGGACATAAGGTGCACTTAAGTTCGCATACAAGGGTATCAAGAAGAGTATACGAGCTAAGGATTGGGTATACAAGCTTTGAAGCTTAGGGTTATACACGGTTTGGGTGTAAACGAGTTGGGTTATCTACACGACGCATATTAAAGACTCTAGGACCCATTGTAAGTTGCGACAAAGCTTTGCATGTAATTTTCCATTTATTGTTTTCATACTCTAGTTATTTAGTCACGTACATTGGTGTTGGACAAGTTACGTAGGCATGAGCATGCATGGCTCGACTCATGCATGGTTTACGCACGCAATTTATGTGTATGATTGATCTTGTGTGATGCTAATATATATACCCGTATATGAAACATGACTAAACATCGAGTTAAGGCTTAGACATCTCATTAAAATGCACGAATGAGAACCAAGGTGATCATGGGTTCGTTTTTATTAAACACATAAATTCTATACATAAACTTTTCAAGTAAACGTGACAACTTGGCTTGGGAACGCGAACATTAACTTATTAGACGAACGCATGTGATAAATCACGGCTAATAAATGTTAACGAGTGCTTAACGAAAAGATTGAAAACCCTAAGATATAACTAATGAGCTAATAGACCAAAATTGGGTTCGTTTAAACCCAACTAGGCCCAACAGGCCCAACAGACCATGAGGGGGGGGAGTTCACAGCTTATTTATAAGCTTCACGAGCTTATCTAACATGCATGGACCATAAATTCATGAGGGAAAACCAAATGGTCCCGTAACGGGGCTAATGTAGCCAATAACGAGTCTAAAACGTGAACCATAAGACACGATGAGCTCTAATAGCTTATTTGTGAGCTTACGCAGCTTATCCAAGTTTGAATGAGCTTAATGGACGTGAATAATATTAACAAACCTTAATGGACCTTGTGGTCATTAGCGAGGCCCAATATGGGCCCAACAGTCCTAATAAGCTCAAAATAAGCTCATCCGAGCTTATTAATAAGCCAAACTAATTTGTGTAGCTTAAATAAGCTTAACAAGTGCTTTAGTGCTTTTTAAAACTTAATCAGACCTCTAAAACACTTATTGGACCTTAACGGGCCCAATAAGGTCCATTAAGCCAAAATAAGCTCTCCCGAGCTTATTTATAAGCTGGGACAGCTTATATGGCTTATTGGAGCTTAATGAAATCTAATGTCACTTGTTAGAACTTAATTAGAGTTAAAATGCGATTTTTACAAGTTAAGGGACTAAAGGTGTCAATTTAGAAACTTAAGGGTTTAAAACTGCCAATTCACTATTTTAGTAAATTAAGGGATTATTCTGTCTTTCCTGGAACTTAAGGGGACTGTTTTAAACATTATAGGACCTAAAGTGTAACTTGCGTAAAGTTGGAGGACTAAAAATGTAATTATGGAAACTTAAGGGTTTAAAATGTAAATATTGTACATTTTATAAACCTAAGGGCTGTATTGTAATTATAGGAAACTTTAGGGTATTTTGTGAATGAAAGTGAATTTATAAACACTTAACGAGGTGGACGAATTATAATATATTCAAATATCATTCGGTTTTGAACACGACTTAATAAATAAGAATATTTATTAACAAGGCTTATACGTTTCCCAAAAGCCATCGCGTAAGTACAAATACAATAATCGTGTGCACCACCACACAAGTGATAACAGTATATATAAACTAGTAATTTATTGTAGTTTATACATTGAGTCTTTAGCCTAAATTTGTAGACTAAGACTGGCCGTATTTACTTAGGTATTTGACGGTGTGATTCATACTTGGATATCTATTATCATTTCAGAGGACTATTTACTAAGGTGAGTTCATAGCCCCATGTTTTACAATTTCTTAAATGATTTACATCTTTGGGGTGAGAACATGCTTGTTTTACAAATTGGACGCAAGTGTACATTTTATACAATGATTACGTGTTTGCCTAAGTAGCGATAACCCACTGAGCCCTTTATCATGAACTGTCAATTACTGGATTGTGAGCATGAATGTTATAAATAGATCTATTTGGGATTGACAATCCCCGTTCGGGTGATTAGCTATCACCGGGAACGAACGTATACCATGTCGGATTTGGGATGTTGCGGGTTAGAACATCATTCACGGGCATTCATTGGCAATATATTGCATTCATACATGTCGAGCTTCAGTGTCATGAGCTTAGGAAAACGTAATTACTTTTTATGATGTTTGCATTTGTTGCTTAATCATACACTTGGAAATCTTGCGGTCCTACTATTGATTTACATAAACCTATGAATTCACCAACTTTATGTTGATATTTTTAGCATGTTTTCTCAGGTCAATAAGGCACGAGGTGCAGTGATACATTGGAAGTCAATAATTGAAGAGTCATATCAAAGATTTGGGGTCTTATTACATTTTGGGGACAATTGTTATAAACTGAAATCTTTATTTATACTATTGAACAATTTGAAGCCATGAGCTTATGTAACAAACAAGTATTTTGTTAATCCAATGTATCTTTTTCAAACGACACATTTAGTGGTCGTTCTCATATCTTGTGCTATTGATCTATGAAGTAACGCCCTCGGATATTCAACATTCCGCTGCGACCCAGAATTGGGGGTGTTACAGAACTGAAGTCAAGAAAATGGAAGACGAATTTTACAACTTGGCTGTGAAAGGAAATGATCTCAAAACTTACGTTAAAAGATTCCAGGAATTTGCAGTCTTATGCCCAAACATGGTACCAAACACCAAGAAGCTTATGGAAGTCTTTATCGGGGGATTACCCAGAAGTATTGAAGGAAATGTTACTGCTTCAAAACCTCAAACTCTGGAGGAAGCCATTACCATAACCCAGAGGTTAATGGATCAGGTAATAAAACACAATTCTTCACAAGAAACCAATGATCACAAACGAAAGTTTGAGGATAGAAGAAACACCACCGACAACAACAACTACCCCAATAATCGCAACAATAATAACCACTCCAACAATCACAACAATGACAACTATCAAAATACCTACAACAATCACAACCGTAATAATGATTACCACCAACAGCAGAATAGAAGGTAAGGAACTATCAGAAGTTATGCTACCACCCTAACTGAGAACAAAAGGTATACTGAAAACAAAAGGTACCATGGAAACCTTTCTTTGTGTACAAGATGTACCCTGCATGACACAGGAGTTTGCAATGTCAAGTGTCAGACTTACAACAAGGTGGGTCATATGACCAGGGACTGCAAAAACTAAGGACTTCTATTTCCAAACCATCACTCCATTATTCAACTAAATCTCGGGATGAGATTTCTCTAAGGTTGGGGGACTATAACAACCTGTAATTTTCTAGTATTTTCATCAATGTAATATCTACTTACTATATTAAGTATAACCTTTTTCACGGGAATATTTTTCATTTTTATTCCATTCTGTTATGTAACCTAGTTTCATTTCTAAAGTAAACGAGCTCACGCAACCTCTATCAATGCCATCCATATCTATGTTTATATCATATAAACATCCTAATATGTCAAGTCTATATATTAATATCATTTTACTAAGTACATTATTAATTTAACGTACTTTTCAAAACGTTATTTCAAAACAAGCATTAAACGTTAACATTTACATCAAAACTCTAATTATATGTAATGTATACATATAAAATGAATGTGCAAGCCTTCAAGCATGTGTACAAGTGTACAATGCACAATATTTGAATATCTTTTCCCTCCTGAATCAAGTTACAACTTTTTAAAGCTTAATGTACAAGTCAATAATACCTAAAAGCCTAATTAGGTCATTTAAGCTTCTAAACCATGTTTAAACTTTATACCACTTTAACAAAAGATACAAGTACTTAATTCATGACTTCTAAACCCTAATCTATCCCTAATCTTAACCCTAATCCATGTTTTAAAACCCTAAACCCTAAATGAAACCCTAAAAACCCTAATTTCATTTTAAAACCCTAAACCTTAAAACTAAACCCTAAAACTTAATCCTAAGCCCTAATCCCTAATCCTAAACCCTAAACCTTAATCCTAACACTAATTCTAAACCTTAATCTATCCTAAACCCTAACCCTAACTAGAAATTAAAACCCTAAACCTTAACCTAAAATAAAATGAAACTCTGACACCCTTTTCTCTCATTTGACCTCAACTTTTAAGCAACCAAGCACCTCAAGCACCTCTATGACATCACCAAGCAAGCAACCAAGTAGCCTTGCTTACCAAGTTGTAAAAATCACCTCCTTGTCTTCCTTTTTCTAGTCGTGGCTTCCAAATACCATTCCACATCTCATATCTAGTTTCTAGCTTATATTACTCACCCTCCTAGCCCTCAATACTCACTACACTAGCCCTAGATATTTTACATCAAGTAAACTTGGTCCCTAAGGGTCTTTCACCCCTATAAATACACGAACCAAGCACCCTTTTCAAATCATCCCTCAACGCTTTCTTCACATACTCAAATGGAGTTCTAACCTTTCCATAGCAACAATAGAAGGTCAAGAGAAGTCCCTAAGCTCAGAATAGAAGCCAAGAAGCAAGAAAAACAAAGCCTTGAAGTCGTTACTAGGCGTACGAACCTGAAAACCCCATTTCGACCCATTTTAGCTCAAGTAAGCCTAAGATCTTGTTCCATAAGCTTATATTCTGTATTAGAATGTTCATAATACTCTTAAGATCATATATGAACTCTTGTTTGAAGCTTTGAATCCTCAAACCCATGTGTTTTTGGTTAAAACCCTAAAAATGACCCGTTTTGATTTTCTAGCTAACGAATCATTTTTCTAAACTTTTGTTACATTAGAACATCTTATTTTAGCTTATTCTAATAAGCTATAACCTGCAAATATCATTTGGAATCCTAAAATAAGCTTGCATGGCTTTTTGGACTTGTTTTGCAAATATTTCCATGCATAGGGGTATATATCGTAACTTTTTGAAATTTATAACTAAAGGGGCTGAAAATGTCATTATTCTAAAGTTATAACTATAAGGACCTATTTTTCCAAGTTTCAAAGTTAAAGGTTTAAATTATATATACTTTATATATAAAGGACTAAAGTTGTAAAAGTTTATAAACCAAGGGTATATATTGCCAATTTTGCAAACTTAAAAATATAAAATATAATATTTTTATATAAATTATAAAAATATATATTAATATTATAAAACTCGATTTTATTAAAACCTGACACATTTATCGTTATTAATCATAAATCGACGCATTATTACGTTATATATTTAACGTAATTTTTCATCGACTAACTTTTGAAGAAACTTAAAATCTTATCGTATCACATTACTAGGGAATTTCATATGAAGGGTTTCATTTGAGTTTTCGTTTTGACGAGTTTGTTGGGTTTACGATTTAAAGTGCCTTGGCTCCTCAAACGATACTACATGGCCTCTGGATTATGATAGCCCGAATAGCGATACAATATTTCCATAATAAATCAAAGATATACGTTAAACTTTATGAAGTTTTGAAACATTAACACTAAGACTTGACATATCATCCCAGGTTGCGTGACGAAGCCGTTACTTTCACTTGATATACTTTTGCTATCAATCAGATTTCCCTATACTGTTAAGGTGAGTTCATAGCCTCACTTTTAAATCTTCTATTTCATAAACCTGTGAGGGGGATACATGCTATAAACCATGAATACAAGTGTTTTCTAAATGTATGCTATCCTGATATATTATTGCATCTGTTGTCTAAGTCCCTTTATGCCAAAAGACCCCCACCATCATGGACCATTAATCACTTGCGAGTGAACGTGAATATTGTGAATAGGCCTATTGGGATTGACGAATCCCATTTGTGTTAGCCGGATAGGTAACCAAACGCACTATATTTGAAACTCATAGGTATATGACAATTACCTACACGGAGGCCATTATCTTTATATATATCATTATTGATATATACACTAGTCAGTTTGAGTGCCATGAGCTTAGACGCAATAATACTGTTTTCCATAATAATTGTACTCATTGCAATTATTACACTTATGGGTGTATAACAACGTAACCCACTCTTATGATGACTTGTATTCACACTATTTATTATAAACCTATGAATTTCACTCAACCATTGTGTTGACCTTTTTAGCATGTTTATCTCAGGTAACTGAACATCTTATGGCACGGAGTGGCACGGACTTGAAGATGGCTAAACTGTTATCATTCAAACTTTATGTTTTCATGTAGATTTTGGGACCTCTGTTTGTAAAAACTCTGATGAAATAATGAATGATAACTTATCTTTTAAAAACGTCTCTTTCGAGTCGTTTTCTATGATTATGACTGTTGTACTATGAAATAATACCCCAGATTAGCTTCCGCTGCTATATGTCAAAAATGGGGGTGTTATAGATTGGTATCAAGAGCCACGGTTATAGAGAACAAGGTTAAAACCTTAACTATAACTACTTTTCTTTTTCCATCCAAGAAAGTCCTCCGTGCCACTACATCTCCTGAATAGTATGTAAAGATACATAACTATTATACTATTATATAAATAACTTATGTTATTTACTACTGGGTTGTTAACAGAGTGATGTCTTCTCCCAACCATCCTACTTCCGATATTGAGGATGCTTTTTCCTCGACCTTTCGAGATCCTTGAGAGAATTGGTCATATGGCATATAGGTTGAGATTACCTAAAGAATTGAGTAGTGTGCATGACACGTTTCATGTGTCGAATCTAAAGAAGTGTTTAGCTGATGCAAATTTGCATGTGCTGTTGGATGAGATGAAGGAGTTATGGACCCTTAGTTTGTAGAATGAGCCTTTAGAGATTATGGAACGTGGTCATAAACTCTTAAGCGTTAGATAAATATTACTTTGTGAAAGTGCGATGGAATTCCGAGCGTGGACTAGAATTTACCTGGGAATGTGAGGATCATATAAAGGCTAAGTATCCCTAGTTGTTTAAGAATGCTATTGTCGAGACTAATGGTTAAAATCTCGAGACGAGATTTCCTAAAGGAGGGGATACTGTGATAAATGAGATTTTAGCAGGTTAGTTAAAGCATGTTTAATTCAGTTTATGTGTGTCCCAATTTATTTTTTGGTGTTTTTTTTTTTTTTTTTTATATGTGTATGAGATGGAAGTATATGAGTGATGAATCATGATACTTGTGGAAATAAAATCATTTGAAAGCTTTGCGTAGTTTCAAATGTCGTGTACATAATATTCTGTGTACGTACTATGTATATGTAATTCATATTATATATGTTAGTTTAGTATTTTATAGATTTTAGAGTGCTTTCTATTTTTAGAAATAGTTAGAATCGAAAGTTAGTTTGAAAGCTAGTTAGAAAATTCAAGGTTTAGCAAAATAATTAAAGTTTTTTACTTAGAATTAAAGTAAATGTATAATAAATACTTAAAAGAAAAAGAAATATAATTAAAAGGGTGGTTGTGTGGAAAGCGTACTAGGAAGAAAAAACGAGAAAGAATCCCAATTGATACAACTTGTTTTGGTAATTATATTTTCTCAAGCTATAAATAAAAATAATAACTTAATTAAAAATAACTTTTTTTTTCTCTTCTCCTCTCTCCTTGACCGGTCGAACAACACAAAGAACAAAGGGAAACCCAAAATTTTTTAGGGTTTTGATTTTCAAGAGTTTAGGTAATGTTTTCTAAATCTTTTTTCAATTCAATTGATTTTATTTCACGTAACAATTATTAAGGATGGATTATGTTATTGTAAATAATCTGTAATTAAGAGGTTTTGACCATCAAAAAATGTTTTAGGGTTAATAATTAGGGTTTTGGGTAAGTTAATTAGGGTTAATTATGCTAAATTCGGAATAGAAATCTGGGCAGAATTTTAGGTCATCTTGCGAGAGCCATATCTCGGTCATACGGATAGTTTTTATTGATTTTTTTGAGCCTAAAATTAACTTCAGAGAGTGTACTTTCCAACCCAAGTGGTTTCATGAATTAAAAGCGAGTGGAAGTTAGTCAAATTAATCAAACAAGATTCATTGTCAAAACTGAGTTTTCGGGGCAGATTTTGAGTTGTGTTTGTGAGGTCAAAAACCATATCAAAACGTCTTTTTAATTAATGGACTTGCTACTGTAGCAAGTTCATGATGTTTATGATTTTCTAGAATTTTTGTAGAATTTTCCTAAGTGTTTAGTGGGTCTGTCAAGCCAAACTTTTGTAGGTCAAATCAGGTCAAATTTGGAAACTTTGTGATGTTGATTTTTTATAAAATGGTTTTCCACTCACTATTTAGTTGTATTCCAAAAATCTTGGAAGCTCACAAACTCAATGGGGAGTACGGTATGTGTGAGGATGCTCCAATTAGGTGTTTAAGTATTTTATTTAGAGTCATCTTGTGACTATAAAAACTGAGTAAAAAGCAGAAAGTTGAGAAGTAAAGTTTGTGAGGTAATTTGAGGTTAGCAAGTATGAGGAGTATATAGAAGAGTTGAATCAAGATAGGATATAGAGTATCCATCATTGTGATTGTTACATCGACTTGGGTGTGTGACCTAATCGATGGTAACATATGTGTGTATTGTTTTGTTTAGATTCTTTGCAAGATTAAGTGAAGGAATTGAAATTTGCTTTGCATCAGGTGAGTTTTACAGTCCCACTTTTTACTTATATTTTAGGATGGAAATGATGCAAAACTATTTTTGAATTATGAACCGTGATATGTGTTTTTAAGTGTCGAACTATATGATTGCTATGTGCTATTGCTATGTGATATGAATTGTGGTAAGGCATGTGTATGTGAGGATGACATGACCTTGTGTGAGACCCGAACGGACTTAGCTAGTCAAGTGGGTCAGTCTTGCGCGAAGATATTATGGGACAGAGGGGTACGATCCACCCCAGATAAATGTGAATTTATTTTGTGATAGAATAGCCATGCATATATGTTCGTAAATGTTGTTTTTGTTGATCGCGGTATCATAAGGGTTAAACCTGTAACTCTCACCAACAATTATGTTGACGTTTTTAGCATCATTTTCAGGTGAGCAAAACGTATGAAGAGTTAGACAGAGGAGTTAGCTGGACCATAATCTTGCATGCGGAGTCTATAATTTATTTGTTTTTTTTGTTTTCAATTGAACTTGTCATGTTTTGTTCTTCATGCATTGTATGTTGGATTTTTGTTTTGGGCATTTTCATAACACGCTTTGGATCTTGAAGTTTATTAAAAGTCATTTTTAGTTTTCACTATTTTGACGCATTGTGTTGTGATGATGCCTATTGATCATGCCTTGCGATTCCGCCTTGGCGTGGTGTGACAGATTGGTATTCAGAGCCAAGGTTATAGAGAACTAGGTGGATTGACCTAGACTATAACTAGGAACCTTCATATAGATGCATTTAGGAACTATGTGCTTGTGTGTACGTATGTATAATATATTTTATGTATATATTTTGAAGTTCCATATTGCTATTCGTTTTACTTTTTTGTAGTTGAATATATATTATATATTTATATATATTATATTTATATATATATATATAATATATATATAATATATATATGCAAGTATTTATTTTCTTCGTCGCCAAGTATCTGATGGAGCTTATACTTTTCCTTATTTATAGAGTTATGTCTCCCTTAAAGCGTAAGTTTCATTGGGGAATCATGCGTTTAACTGGGATTAAGTGTTATATCGACCTAATTTCTGGCTGTAAGATATGGCGTATAAACCGTAAGTGCCGTATACCCATCGACTTATATCCGTGTAAAGTGGTAGAGAGTATGACTATGAAGAAAGTAGGTGACCAAACGATTGGAGTGATTCGGAGAAGAAGGATCGACAAGGAAAGAAATGTTTCTAGGTTCCAAGAATACCACACCTCAGATGAAGAAGAAGAAAAAGAGTTTAGTGAGCACCCTCCTTACAACAAATATGGATTCGTAGATTTATCCAACGACTTCTTAATGGAAGACCAAAGGAACAAGTTTTCACCTTACCCATTACCACCACAAGAAGGCAATATAAATGGTTGGTTGATTGATGATGCTAACGATTCAGACCTTGAGTCTACGGCTAGTAATCAACCCATGAGCTTGACGATGGAAGACATTGGTAGGAGCTGAGTTCGACCTCGACCTGACTACTCAAGCAATTGATTTAAATTAGGATGTTTAGTGTTTATTTCTATCATTTGAACCATGTTAGGAAATGTTATTTTCAATTACAATTATTATTAATGAGAAGTGGTTTTAGGATTTATCTTGTGTGCTATGTGCCTTATTAAATGTGTTATGTGTTGCATGATGTGTTGATTTCAAGAAGTGTTTTCATAGGAGCGAGTACACGCGTGAAAGGGGGCATCTATAATTATGGTGTACAACATAATTATACATGCGCCACAACGCAAATGGACTTGCATGTAAGATTACATGTAATTAATGTTGACACATATTGGTTGATTATGCTTGTACGTATATAGTATTGTGGGAAATGTAATATCATGGGTATGTGATAAAGGTAGCTAATGGTAAGAAGGAAGAAGTTGATAGAATTTTTCATGGCTGTAGACTAGAGCTAGGAGATTCTATATTCCCTATAGACTTGATACCATTAGGACAAGGAAGTTTTGATGTGATAGTAGGAATGGATTGGTTGTCAAGCCAAAAGGTTGTGATCATGTGTCACGAAAATAGATTGTTAGGATAACTGTAGAAGAAGGTAAAGGTACTATGTGTTCAAGGAGAACGTAATGTCGGGAAGACAAATACGTTAATGAGCACAAAAGCGAACAAACCGACGTTAAGTGATATTCCTATCGTACGTGATTTTGAGGATGTATTTCCAGATGACCTGTCAGGATTACCGCCACAACGACAAGTAGAGTTTCATATAGATTTGATTCCTGGAGTCGTCAGCACGTTGCTAACAGTCGCCATATCGACTAGCGCTTAGAAGATGAAGATACTGTCTGAGGCAACTTTAAGAGTTGCAAGATAAGGGATTTATTTGGCCAAGTCACTCACCATGGGGAGCGCCAGTTTTGTTTGTCAAGAATAAGGATGGATGATTTTGCATGTGCATAGACTATCGTGAACTAAACAAGTTGACCATCAAGAATCGTTATCATCAACCTAGGATGGGGGACGATTTGTTTGGACCAAATTCAAGAAATGAGCGCGGATACTTCTCTAAGATAGACCTTCGATCTGGTTATCATCAGCTAAGAGTGCATGATGATGATATCTAGAAGACCACGTTCAGAACACGATATAGGAATTTTGAGTTTACGATTATGCCATTTGGATTATCAAATGCACCCGCAGTTTTCATGGACTTAATGAACCGAGTTTGCAAACCGTACCTGGATAAGTTCGTCATTTGTGTTTTATAGAACGTTATCCTTGATTTACTCAAAGAGAATGGAGGATCTGAAAATCATATGACGATTGATGTTGGATTTGTAAGGGAAGGAGAAGTTTGTATGCGATAGTTCTCCAAGTGAGAGTTCTGGTTGCAAGTGTACATTTTCTTCGGACATGTGTATTTCACGGTATTCACGTCGACCCAAGTAAGATTGAGGCGGTGAAAAGTTGGAAAGCCCTTACGACACCATCTGAAGTAAGATCATTTCTAGGATTGGTTGGATATTATAGACATTTCATCAAAAATTTCTCCAAGATTGCTAAACCTCTTACTTCGTTGACTTAGAAGAATCAGAAGTATGAGTGGGGTGAGAAGCAGGAGGAAGCTTTTCAAACGTTGAAGGACAATTTGTGTAATGCACCAATATTGTCATTACCGGATGGAGTAGAAGATTTTGTGGTTTATTGTGATGCGTCAAACCAAGGATTGGGATGTGTTCTTATGCAAAGGGATAAGGTAATCGCCTATGCATCAAGACAATTAAAGAGCCATGAGAAGAACTACATGACTCACGACTTAGAGTTAGGCGCGGTGGTGTTTGCGCTAAAGATTTAGAGGCATTATTTGTACGGAACAAAGAGTGTTATCTATACAGATCATAAGAGCCTTCAACACATATTCAATCAGAAGGAGTTGAATATGCGTCAAAGGAGATGGTTAGAGCTGTTTAGTGATTATGAATGTGAGATTAAGTACCATCCTGGTAAAGCAAATGTAGTAGCTAATGCTTTAAGTAGAAAGGAGAGAGTGAAGCCTCGATGAGTGCGAGCGATGGCTGTGACAATTTAGTTCGGAGTTAAAAGACTGATATTGGCATCTCAAGGTGAAGCGTTTAAGGATGAAAATGTGATAGCTAAAGGATTGAATGGTACGGACCAACAAATGGAAAAGAGAGAGGAAGAGTGTCTGAAGCCTACACTACAGGACATATATGGGTTCATTAGTGGGGTTGTGTAAGAACTTATTTCTGGATGAGGATCATAGACGTGGTCACTTGTGGCATCTCCTAGAGCGGACAAGATGTACTATGATCTTCGGGACATGTATTGGTGGCCGGGTATGAAAAAGGAGATTGCTATTTATGTTAGCAAGTGTTTGACATGCGCAAAGGTAAAGGCGGAGCATCAAAGACCGTCAGGTTTATTACAACAACCTGAGATACCTGAGTGGAAGTGGGAGAAAATAGCTATGGACTTTATAACAAAGTTGCCAATGTCAAGTAGTGGTCATGATGCGATTTGGGTCATAGTTGATAGGTTGACCAAATCGGCGCATTTCTTGGCAATACGAGAGGATTATAGTATGGAAAAGTTAGCAAGGTTATACATCGTGAGATTGTTGCATGACATGGTGTACCAACATCGATTATTTCTGATAGGGATGAATGTTTTACGCCAAGGTTTTGGCAAACGATGCAAAAAGCGTTGGGAACGTGTTTACATATGAGTACGGCTTATCATCCTCAGACGGATGGATAAAGCGAGTGTACAATACAAATGTTAGAGGATATGCTGAGAGCGTATGTGATTGATTTTGGTGTAAGTTAGAATATTCATATTTCATTGGCTGAATTTTTCTATAACAATAGCTATCATTCGAGCATTCGTTGTGCTCCTTTTGAGGTGTTGTAAGGAAGGAAGTATAGCTCGCTGGTATTATGGGCAGAGATAGGAGACAGCGGATTAATTAGACCGGAGTTGGTGCAAGAAACAACTAATAAAGTGGTTGTGATCAGAGATAGGCTTAAAGCTGCTAGAGATCGTCAGAAGAGCTACGCAGATAATAGAAGGAAACCTTTAGAGTTTCAAGTTGGTGCATGTGTAAGGTTGAACAGTCTCACCTTGGAAAGGTGTAGCGCGGTTTGGAAAGAAAGGAAAATTAGCTCCAAGATTTGTAGGACCTTTCGAGATCCTTGAGAGAATTGGTCCTGTGGCATATAGGTTGAGATTACCTGAAGAATTGAGTAGTGTGCATGACACGTTTTATGTGTCAAATCTAAAGAAGTGTTTAGCTGATGCAAATTTGCATGTGCCGTTGGATGAGATTAAGGTAGATAAGACCCTACATTTTGTAGAAGAGCGTTTAGAGATTATGGACCGTGAGGTCAAAACTCTTAAGCGTAGTAAAATACCTATTGTGAAAGTGCGATGGAATTCCGAGCGTGGACTAGAGTTTACCTGGGAACATAAGGATCATATAAAGGCTAAGTATCCCTAGTTGTTTGAGAATGCTATTGTCGAAACTAAATGGTTAAAATCTTGGGATGAGATTTCCTAAAGGAGGGGATACTGTGACAAATGAGATTTTAGCAGGTTAGTTAAAGCCTGTATAATTCAGTTTATGTGTGTCATTATGTGTTTTATGTGTTTTATATGTGTATGAGATGGAAGTACATGAGTGATGAATCATGGTACTTGTGGAAATGAAATCATTTGAAAGCTTTGAGTAGTTTCAAATGTCGTGTACGTAATATTCTGTGTACGTACTATGTATATGTAATTCATATTATATATATTAGTTTAGTATTTTATAGATTTTAGAGTGCTTTCTATTTTTAGAAACTCGTTAGAATCGAGGATAGTTTGAAAACTAGTTAGAAAATTCTGGTTTAGCAAAATATTAAACGTTTTTACTTTAGAATTAAAGTTAAAGTAATAATAAATAAATAAAGATAAAAAAATATATAAAAGGTGGTTGTGTGGTTCAGCCGAACATGGGAGAAAAAAAAAGGAAAGAATACCATTTGATCTAAAACTTGGTTTTTGGTAATTCTCTTTTCCTATGCTATAAATACAAATCATAAATACTTAATCAAAAAACATCAATTTTTCCTCTCTCCTCTCTCCTGGCCGGTTCGAACAACACCAAAAGAACAAGAGGAACCAAAATTTTTAGGGTTTTTGATTTTCACAGAGTTATGGTAATTTTTCTAAATCATTTTTCAATTCAATTGATTTTATTTAAGTAACCAATCATTAAGGATGATTACGGTTATTGTAAATAATCGTTAATTAAGGGTTTGATCATCAAAAAAACGTTTTAGGGTTATTATTAGGGTTTTGGGTAGTTAATTAGGGTTAATTATGCTATTTCGGAATAGAATTATGGGCAGAATTTATATGACTTCTTGCGAGAGCAATATCTCGGTTATACGGTTAGTTTTTATGATTTTTTTGAGACTAAAGTAACACAGAGAGTCTACTTTCAACCAAGTGGTTTCATGAATTAAAAAGCAGAAGTGGAGTTAGTCAATTAATTAACAAAGATCTGTTGTCAAAACTGAGTTTTCGAGGCAGATTTTGAGTTGTGTTTGTGAGGTCAAAAAACCATATCAAACAACCTCTTTTTAAATTAATGGGCTTGTATTGTAGCAGTTCATGATGTTTATGATTTTCTTGATTTTTGTAGATTATTAATAAGTGTTTAAACTGGGTCTGCTCAAGCCAACAACGTTTTGAAGGTCGATCAGGTCAAATTTTGACACTTTGTGATTGATGAAGTTTTTATAAAATGGTTACTTCTCACTATTATTTTTTTCAAAAATTATGGAAGTCACAAACTCTATTGGGGAGATATGGGATGTGAGGAGAAGAACCAATTAGATGTTATGTATTTTATTTAGAGTATCTTGTGACTATAAAAACTGAGTAAAAAGCAGAATGTTGAGAAGTAAAGTTTGTGAGGTAATTTGAGGTTAGCAAGTATGAGGAGTATATAGAAGAGTTGAATCAAGATAGGATATAGAGTATCCATCGTTGTGATTGTTACATCGACTTGGGTGTGCGACCTAATCGATGGTAACATATGTGTGTATTGTTTTGTTTAGATTCTTTGCAAGATTAAGTAAAGGAATTGGAATTTGCTTTGCATCAGGTGAGTTTTACAGTCCTACTTTTTACTTATATTTTAGGATGGAAATGATGCAAAACTATTTTTGAATTATGAATCGTGATATGTTTTTTAAGTGTCGAACTATATTATTGCTATGTGCTATTACTATGTGATATTAATTGTGGTAAGGCATGTGTATGTGAGGATGACATGACCTTGTGTGAGACCCGAATGGACTTAGCTAGTCAAGTGGGTCAGTCTTGCGTGGAGATATTATAGGACGGAGGGGTACGATCCACCCCAGATAAATGTAAATTTATTTTGTGATAGAATAGCCATGCATATATGTTCGTAAATGTTGTTTTTGTTGATCGCGGTATGATAAGTGAGTCTTAAACCTGTAACTCTCACCAACAATTATGTTGACGTTTTAGCATCATTTTCAAGTGAGAAAAACATGTGAAGAGTTAGGAAGAGGAGTTAGCTGGACCATAGGCTTGCATGCGGAGTCTATGATTTATCTATTTTTTTTGTTTTCAATTGAACTTTTCATGTTTTGTTCTTCATGCATTATATGTTAGATTTTTGTTTTGGGCGTTGTCATAACACGCTTTGGATCTTGAAGTTTATTGAAAGTCATTTTTAGTTTTCTCTATTTTGACGCCTTGTGTTGTGATGATGCCTATTGATCATGCCTTACGATTCCGCCTTGGCGGGGTGTGACACTAAATATTTAAGAGTATATAAGATAGTGCTGAGTACAATAATTTGAAGAAATTTTTTGAATTTACTAAGAAATTCTTGAAAATTTTGTACTCGAGCACTCCTTATTATCACCATAAGTCTACACTACATATCTACAAGTTCACAAGTTTTAATTATTTACGAGATTTGACCTGAGTGATAAGAACATCATATGATAGAATCATATGGTTCTTTGTAGCAGCCGAAGGTATCCTCAGTAAGGCCTTCCACCAACAAACTTTTCCAGACTACGCATCAATCTTCTATCTTTGAGTTTTTTATCAATGGCATTTATCATCACCCGAGCTCTTTGCTTGTCTTGTTTGCTCCATTTTCTCTTTGGCAAGTACTCCATCTGAATCCCAGTAGCAATATCATTGAGAGCGGTGCGAACATGGTTTAGTGTGTCGTCACTAAACTTGTGAAGTTCATCAGTGCGCATCAAACGATTTCTGTCCATGTCATCTTGATAGATAATGCCTTGGATATCATGGTAAGCGGTGTAGGGAGTCATTTTTCTGAGATCTAAACGGTATGAGTCTGGTATTGAGAGATTTATCTTCTTTTGGTAGCTTTCAACTGCCAGTTGTAAATCCTCCACACGTTCTTGAATGACAATGCGTCTCATGTATATTCTCAAAGCCACATTTAGTGTAAATCGTTCATCCAAATTGAGGTTGGTCAGCTTACCTTGAACAAGAAGAAGTAACATATCTTCAATGTCTTGGCGACGAAGTCTTTTGAAGTGCTTTCTCGAAATTGTTACAGCTGATCGGTCCTGTTCTTTCGAACAAGTACTCTTCCAAATGTTTGTAGCAAAAGAACTCCATGATCTTGAGACTGGTAACAACAATGATCTTGTGTCTTGAGTAGACATCTTTTGAAGTTTCCATGTTAGTAGCATATCCATAGATACTCTGAAGTTTTGGTCCCCAGTGATATGTTCCCCAGTAGGCATGCTTGTCATAGACAACTTGTGCCGTACTCCATATACTTCTGGGAACTTTGTCTTCAATCCATTTAACATGATCGTAATCAGCAGCCTTTGGCTTGGTAAGTGAGGTTGTATATTTTTGACTTAAGCTCAGCATTTTTATATATTTGCAGATCATATTGGATGAAGTGATCAAAAGATATACTTTGATGTCCTCGTGCATTCTGAATTAATGGAAGGGCCCCAGCCCTCCCCCGCCCCCCCCCCCTTGCTGAGATCATGGGGATACGGTCTTCCTTCAGGATTATGCCAATCTAGCTGATCATTGGTAGTTTTGAATACTTCTTCCAATTGGTATTCTAATTCCACTACACTCTTGCACATGCCTTTCATGAGATCATATGTTTTTTTTTTTTTTTTTTTTTTTTAGAACAGGTAAACACATTGAGAAGATTGTTTATTGTAGCAGGTTTATGATAAAGGTAGGAAAATCGAGGGAGTAGCCAAAATCTCATTAGACGAGATTATGTGCCTGAATCTTGTGCCTATCTGAGTTAATCATGATTGAGGAGGTCGGTTCGTCAATATCTTTTGTTTTGTTCATTCTCGATCCGGGAGATTAAGAGCCTGATGGATTCCACAGTCGTTCATCAACAGTTATTACCTCTCTTACAAGCGATACATCATAATTTCCTGTGTTGAACTCTTGATGCAATGGTTCTTCCATAATCTCAACCTAGGACCAGGAATCCTCTGCTTGAGCAGGAAGTGCTGATGATTATTATTTGGTTGAGATCTAGATGCACCTTTGGAAGAACTTGTAGACTTAGACTCCTTTTGAGTTGCTTCTTTTAAGGACTCTTCCTTGCCGGATCTCTTTCGCTTTGTCCCTCAGTTTGATCCAGTAAAGGGTTCTTCATCTTTGTCTTGATCATCACGTCCTCTCTTTAGGGTCACCACATCACCATATGAGGCAAAGAGGTCCTTATCCGAGTTGTACGATTCAATCAATATATTGTAGAGATTCTTCTGAATGTCTGATCTTTTCATTGATTTATTTTCTTCAATTTTGTCAGTGAGAATCCTCTATAACTCGAATTCTGAGAGAGATTCTGCTGCAACATAAGATGTCTGAGGTTGATTGGATGATCTAGCCGCTCCTAGAGATTCTGTGACACACTTCTCAACCTTTGGCTTATTAATAACTTTTATACGTGTATTAAAACGTGTGAAATCGTATACCTTCCCAAGAGCCATCAAGTGAATACAAATACATATAGGACGAATTATATTCGGATAATATATAAGTTAACCTCGATCAAAAGGAGCTTAACATGAGGCAACGCCGTTGGCTAGAATTGCTAAGTGACTACGATTGTGAAATTCGTTATCATCCAGGGAAGGCAAACGTAGTGGCGGATGCATTGAGCCGCAAGGAACGGATTAAGCCACTGTGGGTTCGAGCCTTAGTTATGACTATTAGCTTGGATCTTCCCAAACGAATTTTAGAGGCTCAGAAGCCAGAGAACCTTGTAAATGAAGATGTAGGCGGTATGATCAGAAAGGACATACCCAAGGAAAGGTTGGAACCACGCGCCGATGGAACTCTATGTTTGCACGGCAGGAGTTGGTTACCTTGCTGTGGAGACTTAAGATCCGTGATCATGCACGAATCTCACAAGTCAAAATACTCTATCCATCCCGGTTCTAAAAAGATGTACCAGGACATGAAAAAGCTATATTAAGGACATAAGGTGCACTTAAGTTCGCATACAAAGGTATTAAGAAGAGTATATGAGCTAAGGATTGGGTATACAAGCTTTGAAGCTTAGGGTTATACACGGTTTGGTTGCAAACGAGTTAGGTTATCTATACAACACACATTAAAGACTCTAGGACCCATTGTAAGTCGCGACAAAGCTTTGCATGTCATTTTCCATTCGTTGTTTTCATACTCTAGTTATTTAGTCACGTACATTGGTGTTGGACAAGTTACATGGGCATGAGCATGCATGGCTCGACTCATGCATGGTTCACGTACGCAATTTATGCGTATGATTGATCTTGTGTGGTGCTAATATATATATACACGTACATGAAACATGACTAAACATCGAGTTAAGGCTTAGACATCTCATTAAAATGCACGAATGAGAACCAATGTGATCATGGGTTTGTTTTTATTAAACACATAAATTATATACGTAAACTTTTCATGTAAACGTGACAACTTGGCTTGGGAACGCGAACATTAACTTATTAGACGAATGCATGTGATAAATCACGGCTAATAAATGTTAACGAGTGCTTAACGAAAAGATTGAAAACCCTAGGATATAACTAATGATCTAATGGACCAAAATTGGGTTCGTTTAAACCCAACTAGGCTCAACAGGCCCAACAGACCATGAGGGGGGAGTTCACAGCTTATTTATAAGCTTCACGAGCTTGTTTAGAGGCCTAGTGTGCTTATTAATCACACATGGACCCTAAAATACCTTTTGAAACCAACCGGACCCCTAACGGGCTTGTTAGCCCATTAACGAGCCCAAAACTCAAGCCAATAAACCACATCGAGCTTATTCGGCTTATTGGTGGGCTTATACAAGTTTAATAATCTTATTGAACCTAGACAAGGCTAATGGGCCTTAATGGACCAAGCCAAACCGTTTGGAACACTATTCGGGTTCTTATTGGGCCCAAGAAGCCCAATAACGAGCTTAATGGCTTATTGAATAGGCCAAAATTGAAAACAGACCCAAATATGCTTAACAAGTCTATAAAATTAGTTGAAATACTTAATAGAACCTTTTACAACTAAACGTGTTAAGGCTATTGGGCTAACAATCCCAATAAGGTTGAATAAGCTCAAATAAGCTCACCCAAGCTTATTTTTCAGCCAAACAGATTCAGTGAGCTTAAATGGACTTAAAAAGGGCTTTTATGCTTTTGAAATCTTAATTGGACCTTTTAAATGCTTATTGGACCTTAACGGGCCCAATAAGGTCCAAATAAGCCTAAATAAGCTCATCCGAGCTTATTTATAAGCTGACCCAGCTTATATGGCTTATTGGAACTTAATGAAACCCATTGTCACTTGTTAGATCTTAATTGGAGTTAAAATGCGATTTTTACAAGTTAAGGGACTAAAAGTGTAAATTTGCAAACTTAAGGGTTAAAACTGTCAAAATCTATTTTTGAAGAGTCTAGGGACTGTTTTTGGTCATTCTGAAACTTTAGGGACTATTAGAAACATATAAGGACCTAAAGTGTAACTTTGTAAAGTTGAAGGACTAAATATGTACAAGTGAAAACTTAAGGGGTCTAAAGTGTAAATACTCTATTTTCATAAACTAGAGGGACTGTTTGGTAATTATAGAAAACCTAAGGGTATTTTATAAACAAAAGTGATTTCATAAACACTTAACATATCGGACGAATTATATTCGGATAATATACAAGTTAACCTACGATTTAATAAATACGAATATTTATTAATAACTTTTATACGTGTATTAGAACGTGTGAAATCGTATACCTTCCCAAGAGCCATCAAGTGAATACAAATACATTAAACATGTACACCACCACACAAGTGATAACAGTATATATAAACTAGCAATTTATTATAGTTTATACATTGAGTCTTTAGCCTAAATTGTAGACTAAGACTGGCCGTATTTACTTAGGTATTTGACGGTGTGATTCATACTTGGATATATACTATCATTTTCAGAGGACTATTTACTAAGGTGAGTTCATAGCCCCACGTTTTACATTCATTTAAATGATTTACATCTTTGGGGTGAGAACATGCTTTGTTTTACAAATTGGACGCAAGTGTACATTTTATACCATGATTACGTGTTTGCCTAAGTAGCGATAACCCACTGAGCCCTTTTATCATGAACTGTCAATTGCTAGATTGCGAGCGCGAATGTTATAAATAGATCTATTTGGGATTGACATCCCCGTTTGGGTGAGTAGCGCTCACTATGCCGGGTTGCCGGACAACAAACGTATATCATGTCGGATTTGGGATGTTACGGGTTAGAACATCATTCACGGGCATTTATTGGCAATTTATTGCATTCATACACGTCAAGCTTTAGTGTCATGAGATTAGGAAAACGTAATTACTTTTTATGATGTTTGCATCTGTTGCTTAATCATACACTTGGAAATATTGTGGTCCTACATTTGATTTACATAAACCTATGAATTTACCAACTTTATGTTGACGTTTTAAGCATGTTTTCTCAGGTCAATAAGGCACAAGGTGCTCAGATACATTGGGGTCACTCTTTGGAAGAGTCAGTACTAAATATTTGGGGCGTATTACATTTTGGGAACATTTGTTATAAACCGAAATCTTTACTTACGTGGTCGAACAAATTTGAAGCCATATGCTTATGTAACAAACAAGTATTTTGTTAAATCCAATGTATCTTTTAAACGACACGTTTAGTGGTCATTCTCATATCTTGTGCTATTGATCTATGAAGTAACGCCCTCGGATATTCAACATTCCGCTGCAACCCAGATTTGGGGGTGTTACATTTTACACTCTTTTGATTTGATGAACCTTAAATCAAGATTTAGGGTTTTCGAGTTCAAAAGTGAATGAAATCTCAATTCCTTTAAGGTATGCGTTGTATAGGAGGTGTAGAACAAGTTCTTAGTTGTACCTTATGCATGAAAACAACTTGAAATGATGAGCAAGAGGATGACAATTTTTTTTTGAAATGGGAGGGAAAGAAAATTATAAGTGTGTGTTTGTGTGTGCAAGGGACGGGGTGGGGTGGGTGGGTTTATAAAAAAATTGATTTTGACACATTTGGCTCCTTAAGTTTCATAACCCTTTTATTTTTCAATTATAAGTTTTATTAAGCACATAAAGTTTAACATATGGCACACTTAGTCCCTAATGTTTTTAACTTAAAATACCTATAAACTTATATTTGCACATTCACTCCCCAAGGGCATAAACACATAACATATAAGGCACAACTAAGCTAAACTTAATTAACTTTCCTTACAAATGATATTCTGTTATTGTGTAAAAACCTTTTTCCTTTTATCACATTATTATTATGAAGAAGATATTTGACATTTTCTCCCCCTCAAACAATGACCCGTTTTCTAGTTAAAGAGCAGTAGTCGTTGTTTGAGTGGTCAAATGTACTTGAAAAAGCATTTTCAGATGACTTAATGTTTTATTTTGAAAATCAAACACCAATAAAATAAGATTTCTCTTATTTTACACATAAGCGTACTGACACGAACACTTATGGAATATAAAAAGCACGGGTTGTGTTACAAAGTAAACACAAGCCTTTGCATGGTCATGAAGTAGACCATGCCCGAGAATAAATTCCCGTAATGAGGTCAAGTTTTCTTTTTGAAATACTTGCCTTTAAGATGATGACCGGGTTGCTATCTAAAATAATAGCAAGCCATTTTTGGCATGTTTTGAAAGCTTTTGAAACTTCTGCTCAAACTTCATTTACAACCTCGTATCATTATTAAATGACATTTCCAAGGCCGTAAATGTTATCGATTTTCAGAAGACATGCCATTATTACCTCTTTTTATATTTTTTTTATTTTTTTAATTTTTTATTTGGTTTTAAGGGTTTTATATTTTTGTATTTTTTTATAAAGGTTTTAGAAAATGAAAAATCTCTTTTGTTTTTCTGGTTTTTAATATATATACATATTATAAACAAGATATTTGAATAGGTAACACCATTATTTTTCAGCTTCATTTGCCAATTGTTTCAGGGTCTTTGACATAAAACTTCGCATTCCCAGCTTGTTGATAAGAAATTCAATTCTTTCTCTGCTAAGGGCTTTAGTAAAGATGTCCGCTAGCTGATACTTCGTATTGACAAAGTAAAGCTCTACTACTCCATTCTTAACTTACTCTTTTATGAAGTGGAATCTGATGTCAATAGGTTTTGATCAAGAATGTTGAACATTGTTGCAGCATAAGGCAATAGCGCTTTTGTTATCACAATACATTGGAATTTTATTAAATCCAAGACCATAGTTGGTAAGCTATGATCTCATCCAAAGGACTTGAGCACAACAGCCATACAAGGCTATATATTTAGATTTCGTACTGGATATCGCAGTGCTTTTATGCCTTTTTGATGACCAGCTAACAAGTCTGTCTCCCAATAATTGCATACTTCCAGATGTACTTCGTCTAGTATCTTGGCAACCCACATGATCAGCGTCTGCATAAGCTGTTAGAGCAATAGAAGAATCCTTTGGATACCAGAGTCCCCTATTAACGGTTCCTTTTAGGTATTTAAAGACTCTTTTTACAGTATGTAAGTGCTTTTCGATAGGCTTTGCCTGATACCGGGCACACATGCATACAACAAATGTGTTGATAGCACTTGAATAGATCTTGCTTAGCTTGTAAAAAGGCTTAGTTGTATTGAATAAATCTAAGACAACTATAGTAGAAACTTTGATTTAATATATCAAAGACTATGTGGAATCTAGTCTATGATACAAAGAAGAACAAGCAATAAAACAGTGACAAACAAGATTGTATAATACCAAACTTTAAGCCTTAATATATTAATACGAACACTCTTGATAGTGTTAGGGTTATACAAAACCTTAAAGCTATAAATGACTGAATATGAAAATGAGATATATGAACTACATGCCTTAGGGTCTCCTTTTATACACCAAGGAACCCTAATGGGCTTACAACACATTTTTTACTCATACATATCTTTTCCTAAAATATCTCATATATATCTCTTTAGCAGTACTAAAACAGACTAACAGTACTATCTAAGTGTAACATCAGAAATTCTTCTAGCAGTAGTAACATTTTGTATTGGCAGTACTAATATTACACTAGCAGTAGTAATGACTTAGAACTTTTTCTTCAATCTTGAGCAGCAGCAGTAACTCCAACCAGCAGTTGTAACTTGAACCAGCAGTAGTAACAGTTAAGAATCCTTTTATTCCCAACAATCCTCCCCTAAACTTGATATTCATCATATTAATCATCAAGTTTCTTGAATAAAATCTTCTTGAACCTCAGGAGGATGTATCCAAACATTTCAAGGATTCTTGAGCTGTTTTGTGATGAGCTTCAAAAGCTGATAACATGTTTCATTCCAATAGTCAGCTTGCAGCTTCCTATTCAGCATGTCAGTGATGGTAGTAGGTGAAAGGGGATATCTTTTCTCTACAAGCATATAGATGTGCATGTTTTCAAACCTCACAAAATGAATTCCACAAGAATCATATAGCTTCCAAAGCAGTATCTTCTGTCCTTGTAGATTCCTCCATATATTATCTTCTACATCAGGTTCAAACATAACTTTTAAATCACCCCATAACACCCTTTCATATGCTTCCTCAGGCCTTGTATACCCATGCTTAGTCTTAACCAACTTCCATAAATTTTCCAAATCTTCTCTGTCAAATTCTTTGATCAGTTGACTAAACAATGTGTATGTCTTGGTACTTCCATTAGCTCTTATTATTTCATAGGAGCCTTGCCTTCCTGCTCTATGAATCTGAAAACCTACAATGGGTGCAGGCTTGACAGCTAAAGGTATAGCATGAACTACAAATTCTTCATCTGGAACAATCTTAAAGCATTGTTTAAGATCTTCTCTATTTATCATCATCATCTACCTTTTTCCTTTTAGAAGACTCTTGTTAAAGCGTTATCCTTCAGTGATTGAAGATGCATCAATTCTGGTCTTATAGGGTAGCATAGCACTTAACATCCACATTAGATGGATACACTGGCAGTTTGTGAAATTCGCTAGCCAGGTACTAATATCGTGACCATACCTCCATGTAGTATTACTCCTCTTTGAAATATGAAATCCTTATCTTGAGTCAATTTTACATTCCTCACTATTTTTGGATGCCATCCTCACTGATCACCAAACTTTTTTTAGCGAAATGATCTTCTGACTCTTGAATAACCTCCTCTTGAGTTGAGTTGGAAATCTCTTGACTTGTTTATTTTTTTCCAAAGACTTCTCGATATAGTATCTTTTTTAGTAGTAAGTTAAATTTCCAATTCCTTAAGATAACAAAACCAATTAAAGTATGCATAACAAATGGCTATGGGATCAAAAATACCAGATCATAAGACCCTATATGGGTCGAATTAATTTCAAAAAATAGGCCTTAGAGGCTGTTTTAAAATTATCCATTTGATTCCATTAAAAACACGCGTTTTTAGCCATTTTTACGCATACAAGATGATCATATGACATCATATGATGGCTCGTGATACCACTATAGGTGCTGAATTAAATGAATAACATATAAACAAACATTAAACGCAGCGGAACAAGCACCTATCAACGGATCCATAGAGTCATATGATCAATCAAAGAAAAACAAGAAAAGTAATACCTTTGTAGCGTGATCGGTAGAATCAACCGGTGACCTTCACCCTAACACGAAACACCAAATGAAACCAAGTGATCAATGGAGATCACCTCTATGATGTATCCACACTACACTTCCTTGTATACCAATTGATGCTAGTCTAAACCCCGTAACTTTAGATTTCACTTTGAATAATCAAGATACAAAGTGATGGGAAAATAAGAACACAAAAACCTTTTCTTTTTCAAGAGTGTGTGTGTCGTATGTATATATAAGGAGAGGAAGGAAGAGATTTTAGGAAAGTTATTAATCACATTAATTAGAAAATCAATTAGGAGATAATCATATTAATGTTGACTGGTCAAACAATCTTATCCCTTCCCATAAATGCATGAATGGCCGCAGGGCCGGCTTTGAGGGTGTGCAAGGTGGGCGACCGCACAGGGCCCTAAAATTTTTAGAGGCACCAAAATTTATCCCGTTAATAATTATATGCATTATTTCTTATAAACGATGATACTTTATATATAACGTTTCTTATCACAGGGCCTCATTATGTAATTTCGTTCAGGGCCTTTAAAAATTTCATAAATTTGCCGGCCCCTATAGGGCTTGTATGGGCCTCCTCTTTTGTTTTCCAAGTCCAATTAACTAAGTACAATACTTAGTTATTAGAAGCCCAATAGTTATCCCGTGTTACGTGGATTATTTATATACCGTAAATACAATAAACACGATATATAAATGGTACCTCAGTGTATATGTGTGTGACCCCATAGGCTCACATGTGTCTAGCCATATAATTAGTTATTATGACACGAGCATACTCCAACACCGATAATTCTAGATACTGTTCATAAACACCTATCTTATCCTCCGGAAGGTTGTTCATAGTCAGAATAGAAGAAAGGATGCCAGGATGAAGGTCCAGAGGAACGGCGTATTCCTTAACGAGACTGTTAACTTCATCGACGGTTAGGACGGAAGTATAGATATGCATGTCGAATTTGGGAACGACAGGATCACTGACAGACTGAGATATGAAAGACATGTGGGGCAAGTGTAATGAAGTTCAAAAAATAAACGTTAGAGGGACCGAAACGGCACCTGAAGGAAGAAGAACCGGAGTGAGGGCCTAGAGAGAATTACCAGTAAAAAAAGTGAACTGTAAAAAGAGGTAGAGGAGATATTTATAGGGGAGAAGGATGGGTAACTGAAGAGCACGATGTAACAGCAGCTTACGTGGCTAAGATCTTAAAACCGTAAAAAAAGCAGGACGCGTAGGAACACGTGGCACAATCATAGCCGTCAGATTAAAAAACCCCACTCCCTATCTCAAGCCCAGCCCCAACAACATGAAGAGAGACCCGACACGTAGAGATAGCCGCGCAATACAGGAAACAGCTGAAGGTAATTAAGTACCTCACGCGACCATCCAACATCTCAATCACATGATACTGGGTTAAGGGACATGATGACGAAGGTACCCAGAAAGGAGTACCCGAAGGAATACCCGGAGGGAATTGCCGGAGCACCACACTTAACACTCGGTTCTCGAATTCACGGGAAAGTGTGTCCCTAAAGTACACTCGAACAAGAAGCTTAGGCATCAGCTCAAGCTCCCATGCTCGTGTAAATCTTTTTCTCAGTAAGTGATCTATTTACTTACAGGACGAATAAGTAGAATTAATGAATGTTTTCTGAGATAAGTTATGCTAGCCGAGATCGCGAACTTATTAACTTTCCCCCCCCCCCCCACGGAAAAAAAAAAAAAAACAAAAAATGAATCATTTCATAACTATTGACTATAGTGTATCATTGTGCATGTATCTTGGTAGCTGTGCCAAGATAAATGACTAGAATGCATAAAATGCGAATAAAAATTTTTTTTGGTGCAATAGTTTACGTTTATGTGATGCTACTATATAGATTGAGCATGCAACAACTGTTTGAATTATGAATGTACATATTTTTATAACGTAAAAGTGTAAAAGGAAGAAGGGAAGAAGATACATAAAGGAAAAGAAGCACCTTTTATTGGCAAAGAAAGAGCGTAAGGCATAATGTCAGCATCGGGCCTTGGTGTATGGTTTCATTTATTTTAAACAAAGCTGTCTTTCTTTTGACGCCGTATCCTTTTATTCGGCTCCGGCGCTTTGACTAAATTCTCTTTTTAAAACACTAGTATTAAAATAAACTCAAGTTTCCATCAAAATAGTAGTTAGTGTAGCCTCGGTTATTTTAGTTTTTACATGTTCGTTTATTTTTTATTGGTTATTGGTTCGTTTTGTTCGGGTTAGTTTTAGTGGTTTAACCGATACATACCAATAAACATGTGTCTTAACCGGTATAATTCATTTTATTTTATAGTTATACCCAATTTCTACACACACACACACATATAAATTATATATATACTATAATATATAAATATATATATATATATACAATATATATATATATATATATATAAGATACACACATAACACATACACATGCAAGTGGAACACAAGCAATATAGTCATTGTCGAATGCATATTAACTATTGTCAGGTATACACACATACATGTAAGGATGAGCATTTGAACCCGAATCCCGATACCGAACCGAAACCGTACTGGTACCGTACCGAAACAGTACCGACTTCCGGTATACGGTACGGGACCGGTACAATGAATCCGAGCAAAAAAATATTCGGTACAATTAATTCGGTACCAGTACCAAAACGGGATAGTACCAAAAATACCCGAATTTTGAGTTGTCATAAGAAAAGAAATCAAACGTCCCAAAAACGTGTTGTAATATCAAGGTTGTCAAAATCGCGATCCTGATCGTAGGATCGTACGATCCTACGATCCCACACACAAAAAACGATCAAGATCGTAACAAGATCGCAATTCAAGTAGGATCGTATCAGGATCGTAGGATCGTAGATAGGATCGTAGGATCGGATCGGATCGCGTAGGATCGTAGAATAGCCTTATTTTGGACTTTTGGTAATTTAGGCTAAGGTTTATAAATTTTCATCAAGGCGGTTTCATATTTTTTTTCTATCCATAATCATTTAACGATTGAAACATGAAGTAGGTGCACGTATGTAGTATTTTTTTTAATCCAAATCATTCATTTATCGATTGAAACATGAATGAACTTTGTGCAAGTATGTATTACAATATATCTAATGTTCTATTACCATGGTACTTGAACATATAACTTTTTTCTTTTTATCATCCATTTAGATTCGTTTATCATATAAGGGGGAATTTCATATATACCCAATAAAATTTGAAAAATTAAATATTTCTCTAAAACACAAGTTATCAATGCATGATGTAAAATGCTATTATAGAATGTTTGGATAAAAAATGTAAATATTGAAGTGTTTTGGGATATATGTAAATGCTCATCATATAAAATATTATATAAAAACATATAGAAATATAAAAAATAACCTTATACAAAAATATATATGTTTTCATAGGATCTTACGATCCCGATCCGATCCTACGATTACGATCTTGCAAAGCCGAAAACGATCCTAAGTAAGATCCCGATCCTGACAACCTTGGTTAATACAAATAAACCCATAAAATATGTTTATCTCACGACCTTCCTAGTTTTATTGATCACAAAACATAAAGAAACATTGTGCTAAAACCATCTCTAAAAACATAAGCTTTTAGAAAATCACAAAATGTCATAAAAATATGTATACATTATTTTATGTAAACCTAAACTATACAAAAAAATGTTTTCTAACTTCTCTTTTATTTACATCATACATGACCTAATCAAATGCAGCAAATCCAAGGGTAATCTTACAAGATTTTACATGATCTCTCAAGATTTTTCAAATCAAAATTCGGATTTGGTTACTGTAGGCCGGTTCCATTGATTTTGGCTGCCGGTTCCATTTATCAATAGAACCGGCAGAATCGGGCTATAGTACCTTTTTTGGCTATAAATACCATGCCATTTCTCATGTTTTCACATACCTTCTCACTTAGAAATACACTCTAATCATCTGATCTTTCTTTTTATTTCTTGCATAGTTTCCTTTAGCATTTTGTAGGTAATTTACTTTAAAGAATAAAATTGCTAAACACCCATTCGAGACGATCAAGTTTTAAGCATCTTGTTTCGGATCTCCATAGCATCATCAAGATCACATTGCTGAGTCTTGAACATCATATTGTAGTTGTTAGTTACATCTATCATTGTAAATCAAGTGTAGTAGTGTTGGTTTGATTCTACCGTGTGAAGAATCCGGTATTTAGAGGTATAAGCAACGTTGCGAGGCTTCTCCGCCAATTGAAAGGAGTTCGGTGACTAGTGTTTACAAACTCTCAAGTAGGTGACTCAGGGAGTGGAGTAGGGCAAGGAAGGTGTCCTTGTAACCCAACCACTATAAATACTTGTGTCTTGGTTATTGTTAATACAAATAATGTCTAA